>CABFWB010000953.1:63089-87799 GCA_902151455.1 Timema bartmani
CTCCCCGCTCCCCCCCTCTCCTAACCAATCCTGATTTTCTGAAAACATTTTATACACACTTTTTTTTAATCTAGTCGCTGGGAACTAAACAGCCTACTTTTATCACTCGAAACTATTATATCTATCGTCATCGTGTGTAAGTCTAGATTGTAATTTGACTGCTGAGTAGGCCTGTATGGTTATTCAAGTATGTTAAATCTATGTTTGTATGCTCAATACGCGAAGACATATCCTGCAGCTTTAAGATAAATTTAGTGATCATTTGTCAGTGTTATTTATTTCTCTAAATTCTAAAAAGTACTTTCTATTGTGACTACATCTAAGTTCTCATAAGAATATATGTTTTCTGATTCATTACTTTTTATCGTTTCAGTTTTTTTTCCATAAATCTCTTACGTATTAATTAATTTTTTTTTACTATCCTAGCACACAATTTACAAAAATACAATATTAATTTTTAGTTAGTAAATTTGAGTGCACCAAGGTCTTTTTTTGTTAATATTATTATTTTATTTATTTTGGTTCAACGAACAGTTGGATGAAACAGTAAACATGCTATAAAAGTTCCGTCTGGCCCCCTAAAATCTTCTCGTGTGTTTGTTTATTCATTAATACTGCGGGACTAGAACACTGAGGCGGTAAAATTCTTAGAAGACAACAAATTAAAAGGTACGGTATTATTAATATTTTATAACGTGTTTAGTTGGAAGTTTTTTTAAAGAGATTCCGAAACTTCCCTGGACTCCTAATACAAATAAACATTGGCCTTTTTTATTTTCTATGTGATGATGATAATCTTCTACGTGGGAAGATCGTGTCTGGTTTTATGGATGGTTCAGGGATGGTACGGAGAGGAGGTTATGGAAGTGGAAATAATGGGAGGAGGGGAGGTTGAGGTAGGGGTAAAGGGGTAAAGGAGGTTTAGAACAGTCTTGTAGAACAAAAAACCTTCGGCAGCATCACGACGTCCCAGATGTTCGGATGATCGCTAAAGTCAAAATATCTTGTACCCATCTCCGTGTCACAGCTAGTGGGAAGACAACATGAAGCAGTCCCTTGGTTCGGTCCCAGATGGTATCTAAAGGAAGAGACTGTTCTAAAGTACTCATAGAAGCTTTTGAAATATTCCTATTTTCATTTCTTCCCGATTTAATTTTTTTTTTCTAAATCAGGGTGTCTAGAAGACTGGAAAATCTAGAAAACAAGGAAGAGTACGAAATTATTATGAAATGGTTGTAAATTTCACCCTAAATTTGATGTAGGCTTACTTTTATGATTAAAATGCTTAGGAATGCCTTGTTATTTCTTGGTGGTCGTTCAAGTTATATAACTTTCTAATTTTTTATCCAAACCATAAAACTTGTAAATATATTTCTTTACCTTTTTGCTGGAGACACTGGTGATACAGTAATAACATTTTGTATTTTTTTTAAACTTAATCATTTAAGACAACATGCGTTTGGAAATGTTTATCCGAAAAATGTATATCACAACTTAATTTATTTAGTTTTTACGTGGTGCGATAGTAGGTAGGGTAGGAGTGATTCACTAAAGGACTCTCCAAGTTGCTGATAACCAAAAGTATATTAAGTTTTGTATTTACCATGAAAGCTTGGTAGTTTTATTTAAAAAAAATACAAACTATATATAAAATAACTTTTCGAAATCGTTGTTGTGGAACAAAGCTAAATTGTATTTTAGTTGTCTTTCAGCTTTAAATCATTTAATAGTTTGTTTGCCGGCTATTGAGTTTAATCTGACAGCTTGAAATACTATAATCTACTTTATGGATCCATACGCCAAACCTTGAGTTATATAACTGCAAAAATACATAATCAGTCAAAAGTGACTACAAGCTAGAAAATCAACTACTGTACAACTTATAATGAGAACGCAATAATTATTATTAATTACATTTTTCAACACGTAATCAAAATTCAAGGTAATTAATATATTCTTTAACAATCTTACCACTTGCTTCGGTGGTCGCATGATCTAAGGCGTCACTATCGCAATAGACTGAACTGCTGATGACAGGGAGATCGGGGCTATAATCTAGGTGGTACACGATGATAATGATGATTGAGTACAATTAAATTAATTACATGGATATTGAACATATCTTTCAAAAGTGACAGCTGCATATCACATGACTTGACGTATGAATTAATGAAAATTATTAACTTTTCTAGCTGTTCAGACAAAGTTTTTCGTATGAAAGTTTGAGTGTTTCGACCCACCCATGTATACAAACACATATAGAAAATACACACTTCTAGATTATATTCGTTTGAATAAAACTCTTCACCATTTAAACTTACTATTTTGAAAGATGTATTTCAAAGTAGCCTAACAAAAGAGTAGCTATGTTTTTCCTTGATCAATTGAAGTCTCGCAGATCATTATTTGAGAACCACCGAGTTGTTATGTTCTCAGTAGATCCTAGTTCTCGAGACGTCTCCCCTTCCCCTCTTTCCCCCCCAGTAGATCCTAGTTCTCGAGACGTCTCCCCTTCCCCTCTTTTCCCCCCTCCAACCGCCCTAGAAACCCAACTCGAGGTAAGGGCTGAGCTCAACCTCTACAGCTGAAGGGTTTGTTTGCATCCCCCAAACCACCCCTATTCACATCATCATAATATATGTTTCTAGGGGTACTTGGAAAGGCTGTTTCCATTGATGAATTATTTGTTAAGGGTTTTAAATTTTGCTCTTTTTTTTTTACTTGGGCAAATATTTTTTATGTATTTTTTTTAGAGGGGAGGAATGTTTGTTTAACATTTTAGATTCTCACGACATTAAAAAATCTGTTAATTGTCAAACTCATAACACAATAATACATTATTTTCAACTTTATACATTCAGCGTAGGTTGTGAATTTGATTTCATAGCATTGTTTCATTAAATTCTTTAAATTTCATAACTAAATACACGTTTATTGATTGATTAAAAAAGGCTACATGATAAATTGTGAAAATCAACCAAACAATGTTTGATTTTCATGTAAGATGAGTAAATATATTACTAAAAATACATACTTTTTTTTTAGGAAATTCCAATATACTTCACATTTAAGGAGAGTATGATACTAATTTATTTAACTTTCATAATAAAACAAATTTAAATACATAAAATCGAGAAAAATAATTGATTTAGTTTTAAGCAATTGGTTCAAATACGCTGCATGCTTGTTTAAAACACTTTATAAATATATTATAAAAAATATCGCTAAAACAAATACTCTTCATCATTGAGTTCTACGTAATATTAAAGATCAGACTGAGTAGGGTGATATTCTAACTAACTGTACCAGCATTGGCTTGTAAAGACGAGGTGAAAATCTCGTCCACAAGTCTATCCCAAGATAATTTAAACGGTTTCTGGTTTAGATTATTGGATATAGTAAGAACACTTTAGGAATAACAATATCTGACAGCTACAAAAATTACTAAAACTACTTTTTTATAATCACCAGTAGCTATATACGTTCTCCGCACGGGTAAGTCGCATCAAAACTTCATATATAACTCAAGCTACCTGATCACGGTGTGCCGAATACCCCCTGGTCCCCTCATTCCCCTGGAAAAAAAAAATCCTTTCTAAGAATCTAGCTACAAAGTTTCAGCTGTGTATCTTATCGGGAAGTTTGAGTAAAACTCTAGATATCATCATTATTTACACACAAAAAAAAAGTTTGTCTTTCATAAAAGGCTATCCCAATCCTGTTTAGCTAAATTTTTAAGTCGCAAGAAGCCGGACTGTTGTAATTTTAAAATACTTATACTAGTAACAAAATATGTTGCAAAGCTACTGCGAGAAAAAAACAACCGAAGCGCCTTTATTAAAATTTTATGTTGCCACTCTAATTAACACAAGTGCTCTGATTTACTTGAGGAGGCTTGGAGGTTTGAAAGGGGGGGACACATCGTCACCGCTATGATTCACAACTCCACAATAACTGTTTGTTTTATTAATCAGACTCTTCCTGCAGCAATGGACGAACGGTAAGGATGTTCGATCTTGAATCGATATAATTACAAAGTTCAATTCTTCAACCTCAGTAAAATTATTTTTAGGTCGATTAAAAGGTCTTGATATGAGTCATGAATCTATTCTTTCTCAGGTGATTTCACAAAGATCGAATGGAAAAATCGAAAGGAGACAAAACAAAAATACAGTAAAAAACCAAATAAATAAAATAATTTGGCACCTTACACGGAATTGAACTGGGGACCTTTGGCACATCTAAGCTCTCTACCAATCAGCTATCGGGAATGCATACCACGCTCAGGGTACGTGGATAGCTCAGTGGTATAGTATTGACGCTCTAACTACGTCATTGGTCCTCGGCTCGGTTCCCGTGCATGGGTGTCATTTTTAAACTATTTGAAATTTACTATGGGTGTCATTTATTTATCTTTATTGATATTATCTATGAAAAGTGTAATTTACATATCCCGTGAATTTACGTACCTATAGATTTATGAAAATTATTTTAGTACCTCTTTTAAAACTGTCAAACAAAAATATACCTTGCTTTATAAATCAGATTATAAGTAATGTTCCTTGTTGACAGAAACGCGTCCTTTTTGAATCGGTACGTTATTGTTTCTCTGCAATGTCGAAAGAGAGAAAGCGGCCTTTGAATACAAATTCTGTGACAGGTTGTAGACAACGTCCAAACATTCCCAGGGTGGGCGCCCGGCGTCATTGGTTGAATAGTAAACACTCAGCGCAGCATCTGACATCACAGGGACGCTTTGAAAGCATGCGACAAGAGTACTACGGGTTTCCGATGGAAGGAAACGCGAGTTCAATCCCAGTGTTTTGACATTTTTCACAGTAAAAATATTATTATTATTTTAACCACCACGTCTTACTACCCGCCCGGTCTATACGGCTATGTATACCAATTACACTAATGCGTTCAGGTATTAAGAAGGGTTAATTTAGAGAACGTTGACCCGAATTTGCGCTGAGGGAGAGTGGAAAACCATTTAGGAGAAAAACCACCCTCAGTGCAACCGACTGGGATCGAACCCCAATCTTCCCGTCTTTGTCAGTCTAGTCCAACACGAGAGAAGTGCGTTAGACCATGCGCCCACCGAAGTGGCTTACAGTAAAAATATTTTGGACAAAAAAAAAATCCCCAACAATTTTTATCAAATGTTGTATCCATGTATTGTTTAACATTACAAACAAAATGTAAAGTAACATAAAGTTGACGATCCAATAGTTTATTATTTTATCTTTTTGCCGCCAACGCCGAACACTCACGTGATATGTATGACCTTTCAAATGACGACGACGTGTTTTTTTTTATATCTAAAATCGAAAGTTTAAACTAATTTAACCTAAGACAGAAAGAGATTTCATTCTGGCCAATAGAATTTGCCCTTCTTATACTACGAAAACTTAAGCAAAAACGACATACTATTTTTATATGTTTAATATCGAACGTTGTTCAAAGAAACTTAACCTAAAACATCAAGGGATTTAATTTCTACAAATAAAACTACCCAATCTTTCTCTCCAACTCTTAAAACTTAATAGATATAACTTTTCACACAACGACGAACACACGTGCAGCAGTGGGCACATGGACTAAGCATCAAACTCATACAGTTTGTATTCTGAAAATTGAAAAATGATACGTGGACACGGGAATAGAACCCGAGACCCGTTTCCAGGTGTCATTTTTCAAGTTTCAGAATATGATATCTAGATGCGAGTAAATACCCACTAAAACAAATATAATGGCTTTAACTATTTGATTCTTAAATCATACCATTTGGTTTGACGATAGTGAAGCGGTCAGGGGTTTGAATCTCGGCTGGATATACTGAGTGGGAATTTTCCGAAATGGTTTCTCACTCTTCCTCCACGCCAATTCAGAGATATTTCCTCTTAATTCTACCTTCCTCATCACCGTCACTGTAATTAAATACGCGAAGCCTGAACGGTTAGTAATACAAAAAAAACTCAATTTCGATGATGTGATAGTTTTTTAATATGTAATATCAAACGTAGTTCAAACTTTCTTTGCCTGAAAGGGCAAGAAATTTCACGGCAGTATACAAGAACGTTAGTGAATGCTTAGTGGAGCGATAGTGTGCTCTAAACCACACTATCGGTTCACTATACGTTCTTTTATACCACCCTAGATCTTGCCAATTAGATAGACACAGAGCTAGGATTGAATCAGGGTCTCCTGAATATCTTATTGACCCTCCCTACCTAACCTTTGGGCCAAACCGATGGATGCCTTCCAATTTCTTTTCCCGCCAAAACTCAAGGTGAACTGCGCCATTCAGATGGATTGTTGTCAGTGTTTTAGTTTAGAACATAACTATTCAAATGCTCCTTTCTTAGCGACAAGTTCAATGTGAACGAGTTAAATCTACCCACGACTGACATACCGGGGCTGACCGCTCTGTTCACTACGCCCTGTGATTACCACCAACCTGCCGAAATTTACTGGTCCTCTTGTGCGTGGCGGACAAAGAAAACCTTGACCTGGATATAATCACTAGATTGCGAATCTCGCCGATTTACAGCTGACCTCCAAACAAATCTTGCCACGATTTACTATACAATGAGTTTACCCCTTAGTTGTTTAGATAAAAATGTTCATTTGTACGATATAATGGCAATACTGGACATCAACAAACTTGTAACTTAACAACCACTTCGGTGATCTGGTTTTTTGGTGATGAGGTCAGGGTTTACATCCCATAGGTCAACCTCGATGGTCTTGAGGCAAAGCGCTCGCCTCAGGATCCGAAGTTCGTGAGTTCAAACCCAACTGAGGTCGACGGATTTTTCTTGAGCAATAGCAAAAATCCATAGCCGTCGGTCCCATGTCGATTGTGCCACATAAAAGAACCCTGGAAGGTATGTGAAAATACCTTTCCCGTCAAAATTGGTAGGCCCTTTAGCTTTCACTCATAGGAATTCTCATAACCTGGTATAATCAGTCGGTTCAGAAAGTGCACGTTAAATAGCTAGAATAAATAAAAGAAGCCCAAAGGGATGTACAGACCATGTTTTTTTTTCTAAAAGGTTTTCTCACTCTTCTTCAGTGCAAGTAAGACGGGCATATTTCTCTAAATTCTACGTAGCTTCTTCATCCATACCCCATCAGCATAATTAAATTAATCAATAGCTCGGCAGAGCAATACAATTAGTTTTAAAATATATAATTAACGTAAGCTAAGAGGAGGAAGAGATGGAACCAACATTATTTGGAGAAATTATTGAATTTTTCACTACAGTAAAACACTTTTAAGTGCCGGAACAAATACATTTGAAGGTACATACAGCCTTATTGGGGTTGGGAAGAACACTTTAAAAAACTCAAATATATTTCTTTGCGACCAACATTGATAACATTTTACTATATTATTAGTGTTATTTTTTAAGTATTGATAATAGCCATCTAAAATGACAGATGTAGATAACATGGCTTGATGTATGAACATATTAAAATTGTTTTATTAACACCAGTAATTACCAGATACAATTTTTTCCTACCAAAATCAAGGTGTATGCTAGTAACGTTTTCAGGTGCGGTATTGGCCACCAGAAGTGACCGGCATTCAGAGGCACTTGGCACCAACAATTAGCTACTTATCTTAATTGAGATATTAATGAACTTTGAAAATCGCGTATTTTCCCCTTTCTCTGGCTGTTGATGGAATCAGACACACACACAATAATTAAGGGAGAAAACACATTTTTTACCACTTTCGGCCACGACATTGACAAGCCTCTCTCTTATTCCGAAAACTGAATCGTCCATATTATTTTTTTCAAACGAAACCTCATTTCCTTTTCACCATTTGCATCCCAAAGAGCTAAGAAGAATGGAAGAAGCTTCAATCCAAACAGGGGCCCATTCATTCAGACGTTAAGACGTTGGCCTTCTTTCCGTTGGGTCGACGGGAAGGGGTTGTTCGTTTCATTATAAAGGTATCTACCTACTTACCTTGAATAAAGGGAACAAATATGGAAGGGTTGTCTCAATCTACCCCCCTGGGAGGTAGACACGTTGTTCAATTATTCTGTTTTATTTTCTTCAATAAACCCAAGACAAGCTAGCACAACATATTTGCTGTCCACTTTTGTAAAACATGATGTGTGGCCTTTGCGCGATTCTCTAAGTGGTCCTGTAAAATAATAATAATAAAATAATAATATACCCTCTGATCTAGAACACGTGGTTAGTCTGTAAGGGATGAAAAATAACAATAGAGAAAAAAGAGGGGGCTTTAATAACAGACGCTAATGGAACAAGAATCAGGGGATTCAACTTTGACCATTTTATTATCATAATAGCTTCGGAATCTTCAATTTTTTTTTTTTTTGTATAAGGGTACTTGGTTCGAACCCTTTCTAAGAAACGTGTTTTAAACGCATTGTGATGTTATCCCTATGATTGGTGAAGATTTTTTTTTTCTCCCTCTATTATTATTTCATCTTAGTGCGTTGCAATACGATAGATAGGTTGCACATTTTGTGTTCACTAGTGACGGTGTCTTGAAAGAAACTTTCACCTGGGAAGTAGGGTTCTTCATAAGTTCGTGAGAATGTGAACTAGTTTATGTAGGTCTTGGTCAAATCGTTATCAACGTGTTTCGCGAGTCACTATCCTGAGTTTGTAACACGTCCCTTAAACAATAACAAGTGTACCATATTAGGTTTAAAAAAAAGTGCAATTACGATCCACTTTTCATAGGAAATAACTTTATACGACTGTTCAAGTTACTAGATCTACTTTCACGTATTCATACGTCAAGTAATGTGATATGTGGATGTCACTTTTAATAGATACTATCAATACCTATAAAGTAACAATAATAATTAAGTAAAATCTTTTCATTGCTAAATGCAAAAAGATATGTTTGTATTTTATAAAATATCTCTTCCTAATTAAATTTTACTAAGCCTATATATTAGCCAAACGTGTCAAAAATATGAATATCATTATATTTATCTTACAGCTTTTAAAAGTTCTAGGTTCAGACACATTTATTGGATTATGAATACATGGAAAGAAGCTATACATACACGTGGTAACTTTTATAACTTCCGTGATGTTTTCCCTCTTGCTCCGCGTCTAAATACCCTTCCGGGATATCACCAATGAGCTTGGGACTGATAATACAACATTTATAAGAAGTATATTCCTATTGCAGGTGACCTGGTGGTCTAGGGGTAAGGTGTCTGACTTCTGTGCTGAGGGTCCGGGATTCAATCCTCGGTCCCGGCACAGATTTATCTGATTACCAAACCCTTCCTTCACCTCTGACAAGATGTGTCTTAATCACAACTTGTGAATGTGAGGAATGCCAGGCCTCCACCGTGGTTCGGATTCCACGTTAAACTGTAGGTCCTCCATTTCATCTCACAATCACCCTACCATTGCATATTAGCGTAAGTGCGTATAACCCGAACGGGTAGTAAGACGCGGTGCTAATAATAATATATTCCTATTTGCTTGGAGGAAGAGTGGAAACACATTGAGGTATAAAAATCACTTCAATACAATCTGACCTGAATTCGATCATCGGCCTGGCCTCTCCCATTATAGGTAAACCAGACAAGACGAGACTAACGTATTTGTATGATACGGGTAGAACTGTTAGATGCGTATCAATAAATTGAATATATTTTATAATTTTATAATTTCTAGTATTATATAGGGCCTATATATAATTAGAGTTCACTATTTAGTAAAAATATAAGTATAGCTGCAATCACAGATTTAATAGCTCTGGGGTTGAAATTAAAAAGCATACAGATTTATTAGTAATATTCAATTAATCTAGAACCCGCTTTGGTGGCCGCATGTCTTGAGGCGTCACTCTCACACTAGACTGGACTGCATCTGACGGGGAGATCGAGGTTAGAATCCTGGTCAGGTGTACTGAAGGTGGTATTTCCTAAATGGTTTGTCCCTCTACTTACACGCAAATGTGGGTACACTTCCTTTAAATTCAACCTTATAATCCCCAACAATCAGTGTAGTTAGTACATGTGTGTAAATAACCTAAACAGGTAGCCTAATACGCGGTGAAAAAAATATTCTACGAATTCATAATATTCAAATATGATGAGAAAATAAAGAGTTATTTCAAACCATAGGCCTATTTATTGCCACCGAAAATGATGTACTTGACAAAGAGAGTTAAAGAAAGTCTCACCTAGCACTGTATCACATGGTGTGAATCACAGCACCTCAGACTTCCTACTTTCTAAAATATGGCAGTGGTACACACTTGCTTTCCATATTGCCAGTAGCAATTTAAAAAAAATATTGTTTGACCTGAAAATACAATCGGAATCAATACTAAATTGAGATTTATTTTACTAGAATATTTATCTCGCACTTTCTAAACCGGCTGATAACACCAGTGCATGACTAAACATTGTTTCGACGGGCCTATAAAACCTTATAATAATGATAATAATAATAATATCCAGTTATGCTGTTATCAATTTAATTCATCACAGTAAAAAGGAAAATATCAATTTCACCAGCGATATATTTTTTTCCCGGGCATATAGGGAATGGAACCCGGGACGTACTGCCAATTGAGCTGGAGTCAAAAGAGTTGAAAGAATAACGCTGTTTCTTTTGTTATATTATTATTTTTCTACCTCGTATTACTACCCGTCTGGACTGTACGCATATATATACTAACGGCCAGGGATAGGGAAGGTACAATTTAGAAGAAATATGCCTGAATTTGCGTGAAGGGATAAAGTAAAATCATTTAGGAAACATAGACCTTATTTATACACCCAGCTGGAGTTCGAACCCCGACCCTCCCCGTCACCAGTGAACCAGATTAGACAAGGCTTACACCTTATCCCGCGTGACCACCGTGCAGGTTTTGTTCTCATTAATGGCAAGTCACTTTAGAATAAGCCACAAGAAAAAAAATTCATCTTTGTCATAACTTACGCATCATTAGGCTAATTTTTTTAAACTTGATTTTTTATTAGTTTCAATACCTTTGTGGCCAGTGCTTTAGGAAGGTTACACAACTCTTGACGAGATATTTTTCAAACCAACCAATTTTATCTTAAATTACGTTCTAATTTTATAGCGATACATTCTTCCTATTGTTTCTTTAAAATAATAAATACATAGGCAAACATACTGTATGTCATAGATCAATCCATATTATGTTATATATATTTTAGTCCAACATATTAGCTCAGTTGGCTGCACCTATTAAGGATATTTGACTTTCCGCATGGTATAACGCTCTACTCTCTCAGTAGACTAGACTACCGATGACGGGGCGATTGAGGTTCGAATCTAGGTCGTGTGTATTGAGGGTGGTTTTTACAAAATGATTTTCCACTCTCCCTTCACTAAAATGCGAATACACTTCTTAAAAAAACTACATTGCTTGATTTGACATTTCTTATTTGATTTTTCCCCCAACCATCACTTTGGATTTGAAGCTGCGGCATACTATTGACACTTTGTAGATGTTGGATGATTATTTCTTATATTTCTATACATTGATTAGGTAGGTATTCTCCATTCACGCTAGGAATTACTCTCTGAAAGGTCTTTTTTCCTACCAATATCCTACTATATAATAGCTTTCTGGTAGGGAAAAAGGCCTTTCAGAAAACAATTCCTTTAATAACTAACTTATTTAGTATATTTATTATAGTTGACTTCCAATTAAAGGATCCAAACTAATTAGAATAAGTAATTAAATCAATTGTAATTTATAACTCGTACTTTTAATATTAAATATTATTATTAATAATCACTAATTCTATTTCAATAGTATTAAGTTTGTAAGCTCTTTAGTGACAAATCATTTACTTCAGAAAGTTAATGTTAAATACTGCTTAAAAAAACTTATATTTATACATATAATAATAAATCGTGTGCATCAAAAATACTCAAGATCGAAATATCTTTTTGCCCATTGGTTTATGAAAGAAATGTCTGTCCCAGGCGTCCCAATTATTGCGTTTTTTTTCTTTTGTAGAAACTAAAACAAAACAATACAAAGGTATTTTCGAAAGGTATTCCGTCCTTTATTGTCCTATTGTTTGTAAACTGTACAACCTACAGTGGTAGGAATGTGACATTATGATTGATTGTTACCGTCTTTTTGTTTCAGGTACGTTCAGGTTTAGTGTGTTGCGTGAAGTGTGTCGACGCCTGTTGTTGGCGTGAGTACATATTTCAGTTATTTCAATGTTATCCGTGGTTAAGAGCCCGTCTCAACCCACGGATAAAATCTTCCTTAGGTAGTTAATATCTAACACCCTAGCTCCATCGGCAGCGTGTCTGCCTACTAATCTAAGGGTCCCAGGTTCAATTCTTGTTACGGCCGAAAAACTCATCAGTAATGAAATGTGGATTTCCGCTTTTACAGTGATGAATTAACAGCTGGAGGCTGGGTGTTGTGTCTTTTCTAAATTTAAGTTAGTTTATAAGTCATGTGCTGATAATCAGTTGGTTCAGATAGTGTATGTTAAATACCTCAAATAATTAAAAAAGGCAGGTAATACAGCTCGAACCAGACGTCACATTGTGGTGAGGTTTTATGAATTCTACTTTATAAAACAGTGGGATTGAGACCAGTGGAAGAGTGTTACCATACTTAAAAGAATACTATTTTTTAACGAAAAAATTATTATTATTATTATTATTATTATTATTATTATTATTATTTAGCGCCGCGTCTTACTACCCGTTCGGGTTATACGCTTATGTACCAATTACGCTAATAATTTTAGGTATTATGAAGGTTATATCTATAGGAAGTGTACTTACATCTGCGTGGAGGGAGAGTGGAAATTTTTTTTTTAAAAACATCCTCAGTATACCCGACCAAGAATCGAACCTAAATCTCCCCCGTCTTCGGCAGTCTAGTATAGCACGAGAGTATTGCATTATACCATGTGACCACAGAAGCGGGTAACAAATTATTAAACTTATATTTATTTCACTGTTGACAAATGAAGAATGCAGAAAACCGCAATTCAATACGTTTTCTGATTTGAACGTAATTTTGTGTGTTATTTCTGGTTGATCGGAAGTGATACGGGAGATTATGGGCACCACCTGTATGAAGGGACATATCCTTCCTCACGCCATGGTATTTCTTATGGTAGTGGCCGTTCTGAATCTTAAAAACTACGAGTAGAATCCTCAACCATAGGGAAAAATTCCCTTAAAATATTATGTTAATCCCTTAATAGATTTATTTTTAGTTTATTTTTATTCCTAATAAGATAAATAAAACCCCAAACCCGCTAGATCCCATTTGAAATTGGAAATGAATATTTGTAAATTCGACAGATGATAAGGCGTCACCCTCTCAATAGATTAGACTGCCGATGACAAGGAGATCAGGGCTCGAATCCCGGTCGGGTTTAAGGAATTTTTTCTAGAATGGTTTTCCACTCTCTTTCAACGCAAATGCGGGTACACTTCCTCTAAATTCAGTCTTTCTTATTCATAACTCATTAACGTAGTTAGTACATATGCGTATAACCCGAACAGGAAGTAAGACGTGGTGCTAAAAATACAAACAAAATAAAACAAAAATTGGACAGTTGTAATATAAATATTGTGAACCCTTTTCATTGCTTGCTTGTCTTCAATAATTTTGTTTGTGCCTTATAATATAACTTAAGACAAGGATAGGTACAATATCCAGCCACTGGCCGTTAATTCATCACTGTGAAGGGGTAAACCCACATTTCACCAATGATACACTTTTCGGCCTTGCCGGGAATCGAACCCGGGAACTTAAGCTCAGTATAAAGACACGCTACCGAATGAGCTAAGGTAGCGGGTTGTCTTCAATAATAATTGAGTATGGTTTCAAAAAATATATATTTAAATAGGATGTAAAGGAAAGGTAATTCAGTATTTCTACCATTTTTATAACAACTTATTTTTTGGACCAAATTAATAAAATGTTGCTTCAGTAAATATTTTTGCTTTAATTTATGCGTACAGTAATTCCACCGGTTCTTGAACATCTCTCATGAACATAATGGCATTTGAACAAAAACACTTTTTAAATGAAGAGTTCATAGTCCGATTCCGAGATGCTCATGATAAATATTCAACAATTTTTAAGATTACCATGTGTAGAAAACTAAATCTAACTTATCTACTAAGGCAATATTTTATTTATTTTGAACCAAATGAGTTTTTGTTGCAAGGATTGTGAAAAAGATAATTTTTTTGCCAACGCTATACTTTCACTTTTAACTTTTACATAAAACTTATGTTATAAAGAAAGGAAATAAGCCAATAAACCATAGAGGTGTTTGGAAAACTTTTATAGCCTAATTAATTTACTGTCATGAAACTTAGTTTGTGCTATAAAATGTAACCAGAGTACTAGTTTATTGTACTTGCATTTTTAATAATAATTAAATCCCTTACTATAATAGTTTTAATGCTATTAATTGTGTGGATATAATTTTTTTGTCACATCCTTCACGTTCGCTGAAATTAATACAAGGCAGGGTTAGTGTAACTATCACTTTTGACAGGGGGTGTACAATTATGACGGATTTAAGATATATATATACCAACATTTTAGAAAACATTCTAAAAAATGGTTGAACGTAAGGAGTGGCTATAATTAAAAGTTAAGACTTATATAAATTGTTCTAGAAACATATATATAAAAATTAGATTTATAGATTAAACAGTTGCTAAATTGGTAGATGTATTAAGTGAAATTACAAATCCAAAATGTATAATTTAAATATACTTCTGCTGAAAAAACATATTGTAAGATATGAACATTTATATACAATTATAATGTATCATCATCTAGACTATAAACGAGTTGATGAAAAGTCTAAAACATAGGTTGACACGTTAAAAATATTGATATAAAAACTTTTAAGATACAATATAGTATGGTACAAATCAATGTTTTAGGTCCAAATATGTTGTGAAACAAAAGAATAAAATTTAAGGTTAACATCTGCCAAACAAATTTAATGAAGTAATTAAGTAGTATGGAATAATCTAAGTCTTATCTGTTTCCTTATCCCATAACTCTTTTTTGATATCCAGCACTGGAAAGATGCTGGATTACTTCATTCCGACATGTTTCGATACCATAATCATGGATACTGCAAATTTCCTCCCTCTGACCACACCTTATTTAGCCGTCGTAATAACACATCGTGTTTTTCACAACTACTCAAGTGTGTTAGTTTAGTAATTTTCTCTTTACTAATTTATAACTGTTAACGATAGTTCACAAGAATTTTTTTTAACTTTGGTCTTAATTTATCTTTATGCTTCTTTAATTTCATTTGCATATTTAACGTTAAATCATGATAAATATTAACATTCTGCAACGCAAAGAAATTTTTGCTATATTATTTTTATGTATTTATATATATACACACGTAAAAATAATAGTATTAATAAAAAATAGGGGCTAAAAACAAGTAAAACATGTAAAATTTGGGAAAGTCAAGGAATTTGGGGTCAGGGAAAACAAGGAAGTTGTAAGCAATTTTTCAAAAATATATATTGGCTATGGTATGTAATAAATGGAAAAATTGTCATCCTGAAACGAACTTTAGAATAGGTTTAATTAATAAAGTCAGTAAAAATTGGAAAAGTCAGCAAATTATATGAAATATGTTTTGTGGCCACCTTGATAGTAATAATAACAATACTAATTCCTTAATAAATAAATAGATTAAGTAGAATATTATCTACGGTGTCTGCAAGGGAAACAAGTTTTTTTTCTTTATAGGTTCCTTCCTGGCATGATCATATTTAAAATAACATTATTTATCAAGAAACATGGCGATAGTGATGCCGTTGACGGGGGTGGAGGGTTGGTCCAACTCTGTTTTGGTTACACCGGATCTCCTCGCCTCAGTTGAAGACCAGTGGAGCTTCTGCGCAGAAGTGTTTGGGTCGCGACAGGAAGTCGATCTAGGTGGGGTCTCTCTGTTCTAGGATCAGATTAGTGGTCCAGGAGATTTGAGAAGGGGCAAGGGGGGAAGAGTTCCTCAAGGTTCAGAAAGTGCGTCCTCTCTTTCTCTCTCTCTCTCTCTCTCTCTCTCTCTCTCTCCCTCCCTCACACACACACCTATGAGCTAGGAATCGCATCCCGCCTTTTTTTTTACGTTCGTTGGTAGCAATTTTCAAGGTTGCTACCATTGACGAAAATAATAGTCTTATCATACACGTTCGTGCAAAGTTTTTGACTTTTTTTTCTGAACGAGGCTAACTTTTAATGTAGTCTTTACGTTTTAAATTAGGTATGGATTGAATCTACTATTTTATACATCTTGAATTCGAATCCAAATATTAGAAAACATAGACGTTAAATGTTAAGGTGGGGGTTACCCTCCTAAGGAAGTTTTGCTGCGGATTTTTATTAGTTAAGAGTTTGAACTCATGAACATCAGGTCCTAAGAGGATCACTTCACCCCGAGGTCGACCGAGCCATACTTTATTTTCATAAAAATAAAAATTGATATAAAATATTGCAAAGACCCTGACTTTTCTCGCCCCTTCACTCCCACCTTAAATATTTGTTTGGTTATAATGTATTCATAATAGCGTTCATACTTTCAGATATCAGCTTACGGGGTAGGCAAAAAACTGTGCGTATATCTCAAAAAACAACAACTTCACACTAAATCCGTCCTCACTAACATTCTACACACTTCCCTATTCTTGCATATTATCTTAGCTTCAACAACATCCATACGCCGATTCATGCATGCTCTTTTATTCTTAAAATTCTTAATGTTTCTCTTTTTCACACAATCGTCTACAACATTTAACCACGTCTTACATGGCTTACTCCTTCCTTTTGATCCACACACTCTACCTTCATATATTTTCTTCGTCACTCGATCCAAGCTCATCCTCTCAACATGCCCAAACCAACGTAAGACGCTTCTTTCACATTGACCCATTGGATTCCCTTTCAAACCGCACTCCTTCAGCACCCATTCATTAATCTCATTCAAACCGCATTCACCATGCTCTTGTGTGTATTAGAGGAGTTGATGATTCGAGAGTCTCATATCTAATCTGCATTTAGTGATAAAGGACTTTCAAAAACAATTTTAATATTGCAAACCATGACCTTTGGCATTAATACTTAGCTCACTTCTAATATAAGCCACGTCATTATTCAACTGATAATTGAGTAAACAGTCAGTTTTAATTTGAACCATTTGTATGGAACCGTTTTCGAACTTTGGAATTTCAGATAACAACATCCCGAGCTATTTAAAATAATGGTTCATTGAAGAGTAGTCCTCATTACCTTCATGCTCGTATCGTTATTAAGGTCTTAAGATGGCTCTCTGTATTTCAAGTTTAATATCGCCAGTAATATCTCCTTAGATTTAAAGTTGATATTTTCCTTTCGTGATCAAGTTAAGGCCGAAAACAAATTAATACTATGTTAAATAGTACATTATATTCTTAAAATAGCGGTATTTCACGTGGTTTAAGAGGTTACTTTCATAATGTATGTCATCATTTTTAAAAAAATGCGCCTAAAGTTCTCGAATGATGCTTAGAAATAAAAATTTGAATCACTTGAGATGAGCTATTAAACAAAAAAACCTTTTGAGCGGCAACCATATTAAAACGGATAGCCAGATTGAAAAAGTATTTAGCCTACATAGTTAGTTCGGCCTATGTTAAAAGAATGTCCTCGCCAAATTTTGTTAAAAAAATAGGTCCATTGACAGTTATCGCGGAACAAAGATCCAGACAGACGAACGAAATGCCAGTTGGTCAAGTTAAAACAGAATCTCACTTACTCGATTAATAATTATTCTTAATTTAAAGATTAATACCACATCACGATGTGAAACCGGGTTCGAGCTGTATGTTTTACCTATTCGTAGGGTTGGATGGGCTCTTAAGGTCGTGGCAAGCCAAGTCACACCAATACAACCTTACTCTACCTCAAGGTTGTTCAGCTAATAGGTGTTGTCGCTTTTGGAACGTGTGTGGGAGGGGTATTTCCACCATACACAGATGCTGACATCTCTGAAATAGAGGTCACAAACGTTGAGAGTGGTTACTACTTGTTTTATAGGACGTTGTATACTAGATTAATTTGAAGCTGTTTCGCGAAGAGGGCTGCATCTTAACTTGACGCGTTTAATTACTCTAAGGCTAAGTAAGCACTTTCACACTTAAAAATCTATGTGCGAAATAGGTAAAGGAGGGAGAGGGGGGAGATTGGCAATTTTCCCTCGCGAGGCCTGCTGAGAACCTTTACCCTCTCCTTCTCACGAGTACAAATACTCATCATTATTTGCGCCTTGACCGAATTGATCCGCATTTCAAAATATACATTTCCTTGTTTCTTGCTACATGTAAAACGTATTATCCTATTGACATAAAAAGAAACTTACCTGGTGAACGAACACATGTCGCGTGACATGTTGATGTGTACAGCATGTGCCAAGTGCAACGTCGTGTTTGAGTAGACTGGTTCACTGTTCCATATTTGACGTGTAGTAGTTGTAACTGATTCGGTCACTCTCTGCGGAAATGTCTGACAATTCGGTAGGGCATTCGGGATGACCAACAATTTAACATTGATTGAAGTTGGGAAGGTTTCTTTTTTGTTTTTATAATTAAACTATTTCGGCTCTTGACTTCATTTTTAGTTTCTACTGTCCAATTTTCATAGGAAGACCCTTATCTGACAGCTATAAAAGTTACTAAATATACTTTTACGTGTTCATACGTCAATTCATACTATCTTCAGTTGTCACTATTGATAAATATTATCAATATCTGTTAAATAAAAAACTAATTATATGGTAAAATGTTTAACAGTTTTGGTAGAAAAAAAATTGTTTCTATTTAAAAAAAAAATCTCACCCTATGAAAATTGGACTGTACTTGCAAACAAACGTCTTCCTCAATTAGTGATCAGCCCTCAACGTGTCTAAAGCCGGGTCCACACTTTTATCGTATCCCCGTCTCGATAATGAATGAAGAAGGTAACGTTACACACGGGTACGGTTGAGATACAATTTTGGCAGATCCGATACTCGTTCCTTTGCGATCATTGATACGATCCATAATTTCCATATTTCCTGTGTTCCCGACCCACGAAAGTGTTTGGCTCGGAGCACGTCCAGACAAGAAACAGCCAGGGGCTTCCTTTGATACGGAGGCGAAATACTGATTAAAAGCACCCTGTTGCTTCCTTTGATTTGGGGGTGAAATATCGACTAGAAGCACCCTGTGACTTCCTTTGATTCGTCGGCGAAATACCGACTAGAAGCACCCTGTGGCTTTCTTTGATTTGGGGGCGAAATACCGACTAGAAGCACCCTGTGGATTCCTTTGATTCGCGGGCGAAATACCGACTATAAGCACCCTCTGGCTTCCTTTGATTGGGGGGCTAAATACCGACTAGCTGCACCCTGTGGCTTCCTTTGATTCGGGGGCGAAATACCGACTAGCTGCACCCTGTGGCTTCCTTTGATTCGGGGGCGAAATACCGACTAGAAGCACCCTGTGGCTTCCTTTGATTTGGGGGCGAAATACCGACTAGAAGCACCCTGTGGCTTCCTTTGATTCGCGGTCGAAATACCGACTAGAAGCACCCTGTGGCTTCTTTTGATTTGGGGGCGAAATACCGACTAGCAGCACCCTGTGGCTTCCTTTGATTCGGGGGCGAAATACCGACTAGAAGCACCCTGTAGCTTCCTTTGATTTGGGGGTGAAATATTGACTAGAAGCACCCTGTGACTTCCTATGATTTGGGGGCGAAATACCGACTAGAAGCACCCTGCGGCTTCCTTTGATTCGCGGGCGAAATACTGACTAGAAGCACCCTCTGGCTTCCTTTGATTTGGGGGCGAAATACGACTAGAATCACCCTGTGACTTCCTTTGATTTGGGGGCGAAATACCAACCGGAAGTGGAACGCACCGATCTAATATGCGTCGAGGATCAAGATACACGTCATGAATTCGATGCGCGAAGATCTGATACAGGTGTGGACCCTGCTTTAATCTGAACTTGTTTTCCTGAATGAAATGTCTGCTGCTCGTGTGGGTGAGGGTTTGAGGCCTGCCAGAAACACACATCGTGGCTCGCCATTCAACATAAATGCCCTGTGGGTAGCTACAGGAATTCGCGCTCAAATTGAAGGCCGACGAGTTTTGTGGCTTGCTAATAATTATTTCACGAGCGTTTATTTTTTGCAGGGCGCCCGGAATTAGCGGCTTTTGGTGCGAGCGTGAATGTATTTATACGTTCCTCCAAGTGCGTTCTTGATTAAACTATTGTTTTAGCACACGGTTTGTACACACCACTTAATACTCGCATTGGGGGGCACACGGGCTAAATGTCATGTTTGTAATATTATGGTTTTATCCATCCCTTATATTAATATGTTAATAAATTTAACATGCTATGATATTTAAATTTATACTATAGTTTAATATAGTCTAGGCTGTAAGATTGCAAAATATTCCATCACTCTTTCATCCTTCTCCTGCCCAGGCAGGCCGGAGCCTTCTTTTAAAGTAAACAAGGGTTTGGAATGAGGAGAGTGTGCAATGCGTTGTAGAAAGTTCTAGAAGGTAGAAATCTTATGGGGGAGGGTGCAATGTGGTGTAGAAAGTTCTAGAAGGTAGAAATATTATGGGGGAGGGTGCAATAATGGTGTGGAAAGCTCTAGAAGGTAGAAATCTTATGGGGGAGGGTGCAATGTGGTGTAGAAAGTTCTAGAAGGTATAAATCTTATGGGGGATGGTGCAATGTGGTGTAGAAAGTTCTAGAAGGTAGAAATATTATGGGGGAGGGTGCAATGTGGTGTAGAAAGTTCTAGAAGGTAAAAATATTATGGGGGAGGGTGCAATATGGTGTAGAAAGTTCTAGAAGGATAGAAATATTATGGGGGAGGGTGCAATGTGGTGTAGAAAGCTCTAGAATGTAGAAATCTTATGGAGGGATGGTGCAATATGGTGTGGAAAGTTCTAGAAGGTAGAAATCATATGGGGGAGGGTGCAATGTGATGTAGAGAGCTCTAGAAGGTAGAAATCTTATGGAGGGATGGTGCAATATGGTGTGGAAAGCTCTAGAAGGTAGAAATCTTATGGAGGGATGGTGCAATATGGTGTGGAAAGTTCTAGAAGGTAGAAATAATATGGGGGAGGGTGCAATGTGGTCCAGAAAGCTCTAGAAGGTAGAAATCTTATGGAGGGATGGTGCAATTTGGTGTGGAAAGCTCTAGAAGGTAGAAATCTTATGGAGGGATGGTGCAATTTGGTGTGGAAAGCTCTATAAGGTAGACATCTTATTCAAAGTACATCTTTCCTTACGGTAAATCACCACCAGTCTCTGTTTGGGACTTTGTACTGCTAACACTCTTATCCCACGTCGGGCGTCATTAATCTCCATTTCACCGCGATAGCCCGGGCAACCCGCGTGAGTATTTACTATGTGTGATATCGGACAGTGTGACCACATGTGTTCCTATTAATCAAGGGATTTTAATATCATGGTTGGAACAAGTAATAATTGATATATTTTGAACTGATTTTAATGATATGAGTAATAAGTCTATCAGCCAACCCTAAAACGTTGTCACTAATCGGGACATTTCACCGTGGCTCCACTATACTAGAAATGAACCTTGTTTATCCGAACTAATTGCGACCGAAGCTTGTTTGGACTAGCAAAAAAAAATAAAATCTGATTAACCGGGAGAATACAGGGATACAGTCTTTTCTCGAATTTTAAATTACATTTTAATGAGTTTAATCAAATTTTCATTTAGTTTACTGGTGTATAACACGTAATATATACTGTAATTATTTTTAGTTACAGGAAAACACATTGTGTTGACTACAACATGTAAATATTAACCATTTAATATCATATATCACTATTTCTTACAATTCTCTTTTAACCAATAACATATATTTTATTTGACTAAATTTTTTTCCCCCATTTTTCGAAAAGTGTGATCCGATTATCTGGCATTTCGGACTACCTGGGTCATGTCTAAAGGGGCTTTACTTTACTTGGGGGCACTTCCCACAATTTCGTAAATGTAAGTGTCCATCTAGTCTGGCTTGGTTGGGTTTATTATTCCAGGCTGGGTCTACTGGGAGGGTGGTTTTGACTAAATGGTTTCTCAATCTCTTTACACGCAAATGCGGGTGTATTTACTCTAAATTATATCATACTAATTCTTACACGACTAATAGCATCCTTGAAATACTTGTATCTGGCCTGGTAGTAGCTCGTGGTAGGTAATAAAACAGTTGAATTCAAAGTTAAGGGATGAAGAGGGTCGTTTTAGAAGAAGTGCGTCAGTCATATTGAGCTAGGAAGGAATGATAAAACCACACTGATATATATATCAGTGTGGTTTTATCATTCATTATGTATATATATATATGTGTGTGGACAGCCACCCCTCAGTCCTAACCTCTGAGATTCCAACCTTGACCTCTTCATGACCCGCATTCCAGTCTTGTGAGCCTGACACCTTAGACCACGTGGCCACGGTTAATATATATAAAAGAATATCCCCCAATAATGTTTATTTAAGACAATTCAAAACACTTGAACTCACTTGCGTTATAGTTAGTCTACACGTATATGTTTAGCCACGTTTCTTATATATATATTAGAAACGTGGCAAAGCATATATGTGTAACCTTAACGCAAGTATGTTTTGAATTATTTTAAATATTTTTGTTGTGAAACATTTTGTAATTTATTAGCTAACCAACTTTTTTTTAATAAACAATATTGGGGGATGTTATTAAATATTTTCATTTTTTTATGACAAAAACCTCCATACTTTACTGAAGTATCGATGATTTTATAGTAAAATCTTGAATTTTTAAAAGTTTTTTTAAGGGATTTTTGAAACAAATTGAAATGTTTTTGAATATTCTTAAATATGTTTATTTTAGAAAATAAATGTGTTATTAAAGAGACTGTAAAAAGTTTGCCAACAACAAAATAAAGTGTGAAAAACAATTCCAAACGCAGCTGAATAAGTGTTTTTTTTAGCACCGCGTCTTACTACCCTTTCGGTTTATACGCTTGTGTAGTAATTACACTAATGGTTTTAGGGCCTATGAAGTTTATATTAAGAGGAAGTGTACCCGCACTTGCGTAGAGAGATATTGGAAAACAATTTTGAAGGAAAAAACCTCAATACATCCGACCAAGATTCAAACCTCGATCTCCCCATCATCGGAAATCTAGTCTACTGCAAGAATAGCGCGTTACACCGTGCGGCCAACGAAGCAGGTCTGAACACTTAAGGCTATAGCTACACAAACCCGCACCGCACCGTATTTTCTAACAATTTTTATATTCTTTATAGACTGAGTTCTATTACAAAATATGTTTGTATTTTTATTTTTACTTACATAGGTTTCCACCTATTTTCATAAAATTAAGTTAGTTATTAATTACGAAGAATAAAGTTTTAAGTTAGCTAATAATTAATAAGAAGAATGTTTGTTGTTCATTAAGTTGCTGTATATAATATTGTTTATCTTGTACGTAATGTTAGAAACATTGACTACAGCGTCACACGTGCAACGGCTGTGAAATGAATGCCCAGTTTTACCATGAAAACAAAGTTCGGAAGCTCCCGAACATTTATTTCCGGTGGTAGGTGGCTACACGGTCCGCACCGCACCGGAAAAGTCCACGCCGGTGCGGTGCGGTGTGGACTCGTGTAGCCACTCACATTAAAAAATATGAATAGGATTCCACCGAAAAAAAAATGCGGTGCAGTGTGGCTCCATGTAGCCGGTCCTTTAGGTGGGACTGTAGGGGACGCGAGGAAAGGTCAGAGTTTTTGTAGAAAAACACTTTTGGCAAAAATAAATAAATTATTGCTCCAGTAAAAACAGAGATTTTAATTTTCTTCACATGGTGATATCAACAGTTGTTGAATATCTGTCATTAGCATAGCGGAATTAGATGATAAACTTTTTAAATAAGGAGAAAAAGTTGTCATTAAAGTCTAAGACATCCTTGATAGATATTCATTGTATGTTGAGGTCACCATGTGAATAAAATTAAACTTTATGTTTGTACTGGAGAAATATTTAGTTTGTTTTACTATAAAAAATTTCAAAAACACTACCCTTGACTCACGTCCCCAACACTCCCACCTTAATCATCAATCACACGGCAAAACCTTGTGGATAGCAAGTTGTTATCAACAGAAAGAAAGGTAAGCCATGTGTTGATGCATCAACTCTCCTACTATCTTGAGATGATAATGAATTCCGGGAGGAACCTGGTTCTCATATTAAATGTAACGTCACCAAGATGCTGTGAGGTGCAGACCGGATGCTCTCCCTGTTCTGTCGTCATTCGTTTGGATCCAAACAACTTATATTCTATGGGCACGTTCAAAGAATGAGGAATGATACCAAAACAAGTACCTACTAAACTTTAAACCAGTGGGACGAACGAAGAAAGCGAGGGCGACCAAAAACGAGTTGCAGAGAAGACATAAGACAAATAAATACGAGCAAGCGAAGAGGAATAGAGGAACGAAGACCTATGAAATAATCGAGATGGATAGAGATTGGGTATCGGAAGATGGCGTGGTTAGACCGCTATAAATATATATAATGTTTATCACGGCATTTCTCGCTATATATATATATATATATATATATATA
>CABFWB010000953.1:88087-105853 GCA_902151455.1 Timema bartmani
AAAATTAACTGTACCCGGCATAAAAATTTGTAGGCAAGATGCGCAACTTTTTTCGATACAGCTGATATTTGTGGAGTTGTGGGCAAAATTCCAAAAATTAATAGATGTTTTATTTTGTATGTTGTCTTGACAAACACTGAATTTGTAATATTTGTATAACTCACTAATTGGAGTTAATTGTGAATTTGTAATTGTGATGATCACATAGTATTTGTTTTATTATCGAAATCAACTATGCCACCCAAACGAAAAGCCAAAATTCGGGCAGGACAACGTCTGTCGGGTCCGCTAGTATATATATATATATATATGTATATAATATATAGGCTATATATGTTTTTATGGAGAGAAACAGATCCGTATCTCTCATTACATTATTCAAACATTTTAGCGGGGTGTCCGATAGAAGATTTTACTATACTTTACCATTCTACATTACATCCATTACTGTTTCCAGCCTGTGGCCTGGGTCAATTTTTTACTCGAGCCATATATTTTCCACTACCGGCTGGCTAGACCTGTCATAGCTTCATATACACCTTATAATTTAACTTAAGACTAGGACAGGCACAATATCCAGCCACTGGGAATTAATTCATCACTGTGAAAGAGTAAACCCACATTTCACCAATGATACATTTTTCGGCCATGTCGGGAATCGAACCCGGTACACTTAGCTCAGTATACAGACACGCAACTGACTGAGCCAAGGTGTTGGATAAAATATTTTACTATATCTGTAGCTAATAAAAGTTTTGTATGGACCCTCACTCCCACCCCATAGGGGTATATTAATTTTCAAGGGGGTTCCGTACCCCCTCGATCCCTCCCTTTCTATTTCCTTGTCTGGGGTATAGTAAAGAATGTAAACATTTAATTAGGAAACACTGATTATACTATGGTATGGTATTTTTTCGATTGTTTGCTAAAATACTCGTATTAGGGATGACTTTTTTTTTACACCGTGTCCTACCACTCGTTCGGAATATACTCATATGTAATAGCTACGCTAATGTGCTAGGGATAAAGAAGGTTTAATTTTTAGGAATTGTACTAGCATTTGCTTGGAGGGAGAGTAGAAATATATTTATAATAAACCACATCCCCGATACACCCGGCCAGGGTTTGAAACCTGATATCCCCATTGTCGGCAGACCAGTATATGGTGAGAGTGACGTCTTAGACTATTTGATCACCGATGGGGCTCAATTTGAGTAAAATCGATCTTTTATATATATAAAATACATTTATATAAAATACGTATTCATATGATTTCATATATATTTTCTATCAACATGGCTTGATATAATATAAATTTATTATTTTACTGACATCGACATGTATGTAAAAAGTGCCAAATACAGATAATATTATTATTCTTGACGTATGCATTTATGAAGTGAGTTTTAAAAACTGTGCGTAGCCGTGAGGTACTACCATCGTATGGAAATACTTTTCTATCCGAAGTCTAAGAGATCTATAAAAATATTCGAAATATCTAAAATTTGAATTAACCATTTTGACGAATATCTAGCCAGTTGGTACACAATAAATCAATAACCTCAAAATATGCTACATTTAACCACACACATTTTAATATGCTATATAAAACACACACAATAAATACATACATAAATAAACAAGAAAGATTCAAACACAAAATTAAAAAAACTGGAAAAATTATCATACGAAAATTGCAGACTTAAATTATAACTGATGAAAGCCGAGCCAACACATCCCATATATTAGGCAACCCGCTCTCCACCGGTGCAAAATTCCCTGCTTTCTCATTTACTATGACAGGCTAACTCCAACTTTATTTGACATTCTCAGCATATGGGGTGGTTTAATAAAGACCGTTAAGTTAGGTTTTAAATGAACATTAACAATAGACAGGCTTCAAATTAATTAAATATTTTCTTCTAAAATTTGAATCACATGTGGGGTTTTTTCACCATTGATTTAAATATAATGGTAAATTCATGGTGAATTCGAATTATACCATTTTCCTAATTAACCATTGTCGAATTAGCCGAGTCGTACTGTGCCACTCTCTCTCCATTTGTTGAGTGAGTCAGAAGCGCTAGTCTCTCACCTAAACCTTGTCGGCGCACAGTAAAGAGAAGTGGCTGGTTATCAGCCGGAATCTGGGTACGAGGGATAAAAGAACTGGCCTCGTATGTATACATATATATTGATCAAGAGGGTGATGAGGAAGGAGGGGGAAAGGGTTGCCCTCTCTTCAGTACTCCAGACACGTATGGAGGCTGGACATGGGGGATACATCGGTCACACATACACAGAGCCCTCGCTGTCTGGCCGAAACAGACATGCTGGCGACGAACCAATTAGCCCCCTCGTGCTGCTTTCGGCAACAAGAAAAAAAAAAACCAATATTATTTAACCTATACTTAATGAATCTAACTTATTAGATAAGCATACGACATACATCAAGGCCGTAGCCGGGGAGGGGGGTCCACCCCCCCCCCCCCNGGCAGTTAGGGGGTTATATTGCCATAAAAAACGCTTCATATAGCTATCTTCTAGAGTTGTTTAGTATCTAGAAATTTTACTAGCCTTCGGCATTTAGGGGACTATGGTGCCATAAAAAAGTACTTCAGATAGCTTCTAGAGGTGTTTAATATTTATAATTTTTCCTAGCCTTCTGCAGCTATGTTGTTATGTTGCCATAAAAACATTTCAGAAGACTTCTAGAACAGTTTTATCATTTTGAATTTTTTCTAGCCTCCGGCAATTGGAGGATGTGCCCCCCCCCCTCCCCCCGAAATTATTGGCTGCCTACGGCCTTGACTTACATAATAACTTTATTATAGACATAAAACATACCCCAACCCCACTACAGTGGGTTTATTCATTACTCTGAAATGGGAAGCCCAAATTCTACTAACAACATTTTTTTTGACACTGTCACGATTCGAACCTGACCCCCTTTTGGTAAACGCGTTACCAAATACACTGAGCGATTAGACTTTATTTAGAAAATAATGCTACTAATTTGTTTACATAATACTGTATTTGTGTAGTCTTTAGTTTTATAAATATGTTATTTGTAATTAATTTAAATTAAGGTGGGATGAGTTTGATGATTATGAGCTTGAGTTAAAATTTAATGGTAATGAAATAAATGCCAAATTTATATAACTAGTGACAAGAAAAGGTCAGTGTTTTTGCAGCAAAACATTTGTTTTGGCCAAAATAAATAAAATATGGTTCCAGTATAAACAGAGAGTATAATTTTCTTCAGATGGTGATATCAACAGTTGTTGAATATCTGTCATGAGCATAGAGGCATTATATAAGAAACTTTTTAAATGAAGAAAAAAAAGTTGTCATTAAATTACAGGATAATTTTGACAGGTATTCCAGTAATGTTGAGTCCATCGTTTGAAGAAAATTAAACTCTTTGTTTATTAAAGCTAGATTTAATTTATTTTTTTAATTTTAAAACTGCAAAAACACCTTTTTTCGCGTCCCCTATATCCCCACGTTATGAGCTCATCTTAACGACCGATTAACTTGGATATTAAAAGCTTGTTAACGATTGAAACAGAAAACGTATCGAAGTGCAGTTTTCTCTACTCTTCGTTTGACAACAGCGAAGTTGGGATCATTTAAATAGTTTTTTTTCCACTGTTAAAATTCACTGGTTAAAATTCTACCACCAACTGACCTCCTGGTATTGTGGCCAGAGCCTCTGGATACTGACCTAGATGTCCCGGGCTCAATTCCTGGCTGGTACCGAGGAATTTTTCTTGAAAGGGGAATAATTCCCATGGTCACCAGGGTATGTTTTTTTGTTTTTTTAATTTAGCACCACGTCTTACTACCCGTTCGGGTTATACGCTTAAGTACTAATTACGCTAATGGGTTAGGAATTGGGAAGGTTGAATATAGAGGAAGTGAACCTGCATTTGCGTGGAGGGAGAGTGGAAAACAATTTAGGAAAAGCCACCCCCAGTTCACCCGACCGAGATTCGAACTTCGATCTCCCCGTCCTCGGCAGTCGAGCTCAACACGACTAGCGCGTTAGCTAACTACGCCACCGAGGCGGGTCACCAGGGTATGGTTAACTATGATAAAGTTAGGTTAAGAGCCTTCACAGAAAGGATGTACGATTACATTCGGGCGTCTCCTGGGGTACATTGGTACTGGGTAATCTTTCTGCAAACTGAGCTACAGATCGATGCAGCTCAAACACATCATTATTATTTTATTACGAATTCTACTGTTTCATAAAGTAGAATACAGAAAACAGCACCACGATGAGACGCCGGGTTCGAGCTCTATAACTAACCTAATGTGTTATTCGTGTGGTTAGACAGGATCTTAGCGTATGGATATATATATATTTTGTTTTATCACCGCATCCTACTACCTGTTCAGGTTACACGGATATATGAAAATTATTCTAATGGGGTATGGATGAGTAAAGAAGCATTTATAGATTATATACCCGCATTAGCGTGGGAGGAGAGTAATAAATCCCTTAGGAAAAACCAGCCTCGGTATACCCCACCGGGATTCGAGCCCCGATCTTCCCGTCATCAGCAGGCTAGTCTAACATGATAATGACGGCGTAGACTAGAGATTTTCAACGTAACAAGGCATTAAAATTGTCGAGGCACTTCATCAGTTTCTTAAGGAGGGATTTTATATTAAAAACTAGTATTAAGATTGTGTTTAAAAATTCAGTTTGAATAATTCTAATAATTGTGCTATTTTTGAAAATAGTGTTGCTTATATAATATATAAAAATATTTATTTTTACTCCTCAAATTTTTGCTAGCTCCTTTTTTTTTTCATCTTCTCCCAAACTTATGCGGCACATCAATGTGCCGTGGCACGCGTGTTGTGAAACGCTGCCTTAGACCGTTCGGCCAATGGATTGGCTTATATATTTATTTTTAATTTTATTATAGCACTATGTATTACTACCCGTTCGGGTTATACGCTTAAGTACTAATAATTACGCTAACGGGTTAGGGATTGGAAATGTTGAATTTAGAGGAAGCGAACCCGCATTTGCGTGGAGGAAGAATGGAAAACCATTTAGGAACCCCCCTCCACACCCCAGTTCACCCGACCGAGATTTGAACCTCGATCTCCCCACGCGTTAGCTAACTACGCCACCGAGGCGGGTCGGGTTACGTAAAGATAGCTCAAAGTATATGTGTAAAACCGTCTGGTTCGGGCCTTCCAACCGTTCTCCTAATATATTTTCATTCATTCAAGAGACGAGGTCGAAAGAATAGTTTGAAACTGTGCCAAAACGTTTCTCCGACTCGTTTACATACAAAGTAACCTGTTGGGCTGTGGAAAACACGCTACTTTGCCAAGAACCAGGAGTTACTACCGCCTCGTTTGGACATTGAGGCGGAGAGCAACGAATCTTAGCTATTTGTTTGGGTTATTGTTCAAACCAGAATCACCCTGAGGATTCAAGGGCCATGGAGCATTGCAGTTTTGGAGTCCCTCTTTCTTTCTTACTTACGCTATGGCATTGGGAACTCGTAAGCTCACTGTCGCACCCTCAAAAGTACACCTATCCAGTCCACCTCATTATATCCTATCGTTATATTGAGCTTGTTTTATCCAGTTCACCTCATTATATCCTATCGTTATATTGAGCTAGTTCTATCCAGTTCACCTCATTATATCCTATCGTTATATTGAGCTAGTTCTATCCAGTCCAACTCATTACACCCTATTGTTATATTGAGCTAGTTCTATCCAGTCCACCTCATTATATCCTATCGTTATATTGAGCTAGTTCTATCCAGTCCACCTAATTACATCCTATCCTTATATTGAGCTAGTTCTATCCAGTCCACCTCATTACACCCTATCTCTTTCAGGTCTATTCTAATGCTACCCTCTCACCTACGTCTAGGTCTTCCCATTGGTAATTATTATTTAAAATATAAATCTGTATTTGTCATTTTTTTATATTAAAATAATCTTATCCTATTTACAATGAGCTGGCAGGCCGCGACTTGACAATATTATTATTATTATTATCGTTTGGGTTATACGCACTTACGCTATTATGTAATGGTAGGGTGATTGTGAGATGAAATGGAGGACCTACAGTTTAACGTGGGATCCGAACCACGAAACACACATTCACAAAGACTTGACAATACGGAATAGTATCTTGCTGATCAGCAGAATACACTACGGAGTAGAGTAGAGTAGAGTAAAGTTGAAATAATCTGGACGGGTAGTAAGACGCAATGCTAAATAATAAAATAAGGCCTTGTACATTCTATTCCAAGCAGTGCGGGTGGTATCGTTCTCGCATGACCGAAGGGACAAGCCACCAAGCGGGCTTCGAAGGGCGGGGCCAGCCTAGTAGACCGGTTACTGTCAGGGACGATCACTGTTAACTTATTAACTATGCAAGAAGTCCCCCCTTTTCGACAGGTTGCGTCATCGCGTGTGTGCGTCGTCGGACGCTCTCCTGGAGAACGCTGACTGCTCAGGAACACGGCACATGCGTGAAATACGAGACGCGATAAACCAAGCGCTGGTGTCCTGAGAGACGCTCACTGTCCGACCTTTGTGGACGATCAGGTTGTGCTTTATTTGCACTGATCCAACACCCTAAGTCGGTAACGACTCTGCTTGGTGAGTTAATTAAGGGTCCCGGGCTCTCCTGGCATGGATGGAAAATTTATCATTGGTGAAATGTGAGTTTCTCTTTTCCCAGTGATGAACTACTAATGGCCTGGGGACTGGTTGTTGTGTCTCTTCTAGATTAAAAATAGTTTATAAGCCGTGTGCTGATATAATCATTCGGTTCAGAAAGTGCACTTTAAATACCGTATATATATATATATATATAAAACATACACACACACACACACAGAGTGCTGTAACTAGGCAGGTGCAGAGACATAAGGCCCAGAACGAAGGGGGCCCTGAAATAGAACTGACAAAAAAAAAGTACATTATAATTATGATTTTAAATTTCGCCTTCATGACCTGCTGTGTGGTTTGTATGTCGGTGAACGGAGTGTGTCGAATGGGTCCAGATAGTACGTTGCATTATTTAGAGCAGTGGTTCCCAAAAGGTGGTCCTTGGACCCCCGGGGGTCCACTAGCTGTTCTTAGGGGGGCCGTGACAACCACCAAAATATAACAAAATAAAAAATTAAAATAATAACTAAAACAACAATAGGCCTAATCTTTATCAATAAAAACTTCCCCTCCTAATCCATTAATCATTTTCACAATCGTTGCATGTGTGACGCAGTAGAAAGAAGTTTTTAAAGCTGGACTAAACTAATTAAGTATGAAATACTGAACACAAGTCCTTTCGTCGTTTTTACAACACAAAAAATAAAATGCTAGTAAAACTACAATTAAATAATTTTCCAACACCTTTTAAATCCTACGTTTTGTTATTGTAATGAAAATACTCTTTAGGTAGAAGGCCGCTGCTATACAAAATAATCAAGTAGCGGCTATTTATCAAATAATAATGTTTATGTAAACATGAGCTCAGAGGATAATAGATCGCTACTGACCGCCACATGTGGGTCTCCATATGGCCAGCCAATACTTTGTCAGTCATAGTGCGCAGCTGCTTGCCAACTGGCGCGTGATTAAAATATTTCAATTTAAATAAATGGTACGGGACCCCGCACGGACTTTCTCGCTCTATTGTTTAAAAATGGAGATATTTACTCAAAACTTGTAATATATGTGGAAATAAATAATACACACTAGCAAACCCAAGCATAAATTGCACTATATTTATGTAAAACATTTTTTTAGTCCCGGTTTTAAATTTATAATTTTATTCTTAAAGAATTAATGTCCCCATTTTTATGTTTGGACCAATAAAAAATATTAATATTTGGCCCACAAGGGTCAACATTACGTATTAAAATTTTTACTTCCGGTTACAATTTTCGACATTTTATTAGGTATTGCACATCTTAATGTCATCGCATAGCTATTAAATTCCTCCTTTATAAATTTTGACCAATAATAAATGTAAATATTGACTATTGAGTCTAAAATGGAAATAGATCGTTGTTGTACAAACATTTCTCTTAAGAGGTTTAAGGAAAAATAACATAAACTTTTTGAGAGACTTACTTATATTTAATTACTCTATGGCAATGGAGAATTATTGCGTTAAAACTTAAGTAGTATCTCTTTACAACTAAAGCTCACAAAATTGTATTTATATATTTGCCAATATCTCAGAAACTGTTGGTTTTACAAAAATATATTTCATATAAAAGTTTTTAATTTTTAATAGTACTACAATTTTTCAGTGATAAGTTATTTAGTATCTCAAATAGTTGCGGAGATACGGAAATTTACGCTTCTGTAAAGTACCCTGAAAGTCATTTCCATGGGAAAATGAAAATAGCCAGTTTATTTATAATCTTAATCAACGCCTAAGCTACGAATTTTAATCAAAATCGATTTTTTTCTCTTTTCGCCCTTTATTAAACTACTCTTAATTTTAAGTTTAAACAGACACACAGACAGATGGCATTGTAAAGACCATTTTTAAGGGTTCGTGGGGTCATTAGACGTTGACATCCATCAACATTTTAGGTTACATTTTTTTTATGGTTGCAATACTTTACCTTTAGTGTTCAAAAAGTTAAAAAATATATATATTTGCGTATAGATTTAAAGTTATTGGGTTTATAAAAATATGTTTCTTATAAAATATTTGTATTATAAATAGATCTACATATATGCAATGATCAATAATTTCATATCTCAAATAGTTTCGGAGATATGATAAAAATGATAATTTACTCATCACACCGGAGCCCTGAAAGTCATTTTGCCGAAATATTGAGGATAGCCATTTTGTTTTAAATGTTTATAAGTGTTTATAAATTAAATATAATCAAAATCGTTAAAGCCGATTTTGAGAAAATTGACTTTTTCTCTTTTTGCCCTTCAGTAAACTACCCTTAATTTTAGGGTTAGATATCCAATTCCAAACACCACTCGGGGCAACCCTATGAAAACCCTAGATACCAAGTTTTAGCCTGATCGGTAAAATAGTTTAGGCTCTAGTCGGAGGTACAGACATACAGACAGACGGAAATTCAAAAATCACTTTTACGGATTCAGGGAGTCATGAAACGTCAAGATTCATCAAAATCTTGAGTTCGATTTTTTTGACGATCACAATACTGTCTTTACATGTAAGATAGCGAGAAAGTAAAAATAATGATTATTTTAAATTGTTGATTCACAATTAAATATTTTTTAACATAAAACTAATACTAGCTGCTTATTTTACCTTCTGTCAAAGCATTGAGTGGAAAAAAGATACATTCTAACAACTTTAATTATCACTAATGAGAATTTCCCTTTGATATTTTGGGATTGACTACTTATTGACTAGGATTACAATTGCCTAAAAGTAACATTTTCAATAAAACTTATTGTTTTGTCAGTAAACTTTTTTTTTTATACGGAAAACTATGGAAACTGGAATATTATCCTTTTTTCCAATCACCGATTCAATTGTTAAATTGTATTTGTTTTATTATTAGTTTTCCTCCCCAAAAATATAGAGGCTCAAACATAAAACCTTGCACAGGACACATGAAAGGCTGCTATGCTTTACGTTCCGTGTCAATGAACTCCAACTATTCGGCCGATGAAATTCCAATCGGTGAAGGTACGCGCGGAGAACGGTATAACATTTTATTGGTTGTTTAGCAAAGGTTTCTGTGAACACGCGCTTAGCACGCAGGTGTGTGTGTGTGTGTGTGTGTGTCCATTGGAAAGGTACTTAAACTTGTTGCTTGTCGCGTGACACACATACTTATCATCGCACCCAAAAATATGAAATAAAATGCAGTTGTTGTTTTCCAAAATTTGACCAGCAATTTAGCTCCAATTCATGATTTTTTTCCGAAAAACATTGATATTTATCTTTAGTAAAAAAATAACCGCCATTGCTCACTACCCGTTCAGGCTATCAAGTATTATATTAATCACGCTAGATGGTAATCATGAGGAAACCAGAATTGCACCACGGGAAGTAAAGGATATAATACTAGTGGCAACTATGGCATTAAACTAAAATGATACACTAGAGACAAAGTAAATTTTAAACAAAATATCAAATTTAATTACTAAACATAAATTAAAAATGTGTGATATCCTACCTACAGATGCACAACTTAAAATACAGATTTATTTTTATAATAAAGATATCATTAACGTTCACAAATTTTAACTATGAAAAAAACTAAGTTAAATTCTAACTCTGGTAATGAAAAAAGTGAAATCGGTGGCTGTAGTACCAGCTATTTCCTAACTTGGCTACCTATTATATATGGGTTAGCGTTAAAATCAAAAGTTTGCTGTTAAAATGGCGTGCTTAGCTCCAGCAACAAAACTGTGCAAAGCATGGTCCTTTTAAAAGGGGTAAAATATATTAATTCAAACGTTTGGATATTTCTAGAGTTATTTAAATAAGTTAAAAATGTATGTTATTTATGTTTCATAAGGTGGAAACAGATTTCTCACAAAGTAACTTAAATAATTAAACAGAAGAAATGCTTTTTATCAAACAACAAATAGTTTGAAAAAAAATATTTAACTATAACACTGTAATTCTCATAACAATCTTTGACAGTAAATAATAAAGATAGTGGTAACATAAATAACACCTCAAATTAAAAACGTAAAACCTCTTTACATTCATATCGGCTGCTTTCATAGAGGTTTTTAGTACGTCAATCTTACAGGATAACTGTAAACTATATATTTAAAAAAATGATTGCTGTCTAATCTAATGCTTGCACCATTATACACACACACACACACACACACATATATATATATATATATATATATATATATATATAGAGAGAGAGAGAGAGAGAGAGAGAGAGATAAACAAAAACGCTGCAAGCCGTAATTAGCACTGCACTATGTAAGCAATCTGTTTCTCCTTGGCGAAAATGTAGCGCCCTTGTCAAACAAGCAAACAAAATAATTACTATACGATGTTAAGACGGGTTCACAGCCTTGGTTCCTTATCTTGTCTAGTGAAGGTAGGCATGCGTGTGAATAAGACTGGGTTTATATTCATATACAATGAACAGTACATATAGCGCATAACTAACAGGTAATAGGGAACAGTGCACAATGTATTGTACACATTCAAACCGTTTATAATGAAACGTTGTGATTAAAGTCTGACTAAAATAGATGTTCTTTTCATTCGTAGAAGTTTGCTCTATTAGATAAGGTATTTTTAAAAAAAACTTCTTATATTGGTTTACTCGGACAAACATGTATTAATTAAACCTTATGTTTTGAAACAAAATGAACCTAATTGAAGTGGTACCTGTACTATTAAAATAAGTTTTATTTTTATTTGGTTATGATTTTATTATTGTCATGAATATGATGATAGACCTACTTCTCAGTAGCTTAACCAAAAATGTAATATAATATCTCCCCCCTTATTTTCAATCATATTTACACAGTCATTGACGCTAAATCAAAGAAAATTTGTTATTAACAAAGGGGGCGTTCAAGTATTAAGTAAGCACATTTTTGGCCATCTTTAGCCCCTTCCTCCCCTTTGTAAGCAAAAACAAGCAAATGCCTGACCCCCTTCCCTCTTGATTACGTAAGATTTGTAAACCTTTTTCATTTGTTCACAGGAATAACTTTTTTTCATGCAATTTTGCTTATAGTCTGTCTGAACAGGTAGTGAGACGCAATGATAAATTTTTTTTTAAAAATTAATGATTTTTATAAATTGCTGGTAATTATTAACATAGAGGTGTAAATTAATATTGCGAAATAATTGACAATTAACACTGGTATTTAATGAATTAAAATTTATTAAACCGGTAAAATTAAAACAAGTTATAATACTTTAAAAGTTTAAAATTTTAATTTACTTTTAAAAGAAGTTATAAAAAAAAGTATTTTTAATGAATACATGAATATTTCATTTATAAAAAAACACCCTAAACTTTATTTAATTTGATGACCAAGGTCCTTGAATCCACATCTCAACACTTTCAATTATTATGTTTCTATTTGGGGGGACTAGGTTACTCAAGCTTTTGTTTACTTCTATAGGCTTCTGCACGTCTTCCTCGTTTAACCACTCATCAGCATCTTCATTGCTGCCAGAAGTCCAAGCGGCTTGCGATGCGTCCTCTCAATTTTGTCCGTCTTTCTCTCTTACGCAAGCATTGTTATGACCCGCCTACCCTCCTTGTCAGCAAAATAAGCAAAGTTTGAACCTTCTCCTCCCTCTAAGGTGCCTACGTAATACTTGAACCCCCCAAATAAGTATGACTACCACAAGACTTTCAAAAATTAACAGAATCTAGGACTATTTTCCATCTTATTTGTTTAGTGGCATTTAATTGGCCATAGTTTCTCCTTACATTCTCATTGGCTCATACATCTCAAGCCCAAGAGCTGTATTTGCTCACGTCCATGCATAATGCGTGTAAGGTTAAAAGTTAAATAGACCTTATGTGGTGTGCACTATTCACAATTCCCTATGTTTCGGTTATGAACGCTATCAATCAAAGTAGTGTGTTTCAGCTTTTTACGCATTATGCACTATGCACTATTCGCTATTTGTTATGCGTTTTGTACAACTATAACCCATCCTGATTTGAGTAATACTGTAGAGTTAGTGTAGTTTTAGTGGTGAAATCTGCTAAAGGGTGGCTTAATGCCATCTATTTTAAAATAATAAAAATATTTTAAAAGTAAAAAAACATGTTTTAAATAAAATCTAAATTTTTAATGAACATTATAATTTTAATAAGTAGATTTAAAATTAATATTTTTATTGATAAGAAAGAGTCAATTTAAAGATGGCTTATTAACTTAATGCTACACATTTAACCCTGCTTCACATTAAATGATCACAGAGATGTGATGTAACATAATTTGTCAATTGAAATAGACAAAAAAGTACAAAATACAGTGCATTAAAATGCAGATATTATATATTTATGAATTTGTTGAGAAAGAAAATTAATATTTAATGCCATAAAAATATTTGTAAGAAATATTATGAAAAAAGTTGAAACATGTTAAATTGAAAAACAAAATTGAGTTTGAGAAATTATGATATTATTTTGACAAAATATGTGAACAATAAATATTGCAATAGCTAAAATTAATCAAATCGTCAATAAAGTTAAACAGTAATTTAATATTTAAATGATTAGATAGTTTAACATTGCAGCATAAAAATAAACAATAAAATTAAATTGTGTAAATTAACTGCGAGGAGTTAAAAAACTGATTTAAATTATCAAAATAAGTTCTTTTTAAGTTAGATTTTATTTTTTGGTATGGAAAGATTCCATTTCTCCTTAGGTTTACGCAGCCATGTCACATGTTGCTATTTGTTGTTATTATTATTATTATTATTATTATCATCATCATTATTATTATCATCATTATTATTAGCACCGCGTCTTACTACCCGTTCGGTTTATACGCACTTACGCTAATGTGTAATGGTAGGGTGATTGTGAGAATGGTAGGGTGATTGTGAGATGAAATGGAGGACCTACAGTTTAACGTGTGATCCGAACCACGGTGGAGGCTTGGCATTCCACACATTCACAAGTTGTGTTTAATACACGTCTCGTCAGAGGTGAAGGAAGGATTTGGCAATCAGATAAATCTGTACTGGGACCGAGGATTGAACCCCAGACCCGCAGCACAAAAGTCCGACACCTTACCCCTAGACCGACAGGTCACCTCTTGTCATGTACTTGTTTGGTGCAATTGCAAAGTTTAAAGTTTTGGAGTTAAATGTTTTCCTCATAATGTTGTTAATGCATTTTTACACGAACAACATAATGAGGAGGACATTAACTCCAACTTCTAATCTTAATGAGTAATGGCATTCAATAGTTTAAATTAGTTTTTAAACTTCTCACAGATTCATTTAACACATCTTAATTTTTTTTTTTTATGTTCTGATTTAAAACTATTTAATCATTCAAATACTATTACTGCTCAATTTTATCATTGAATCTCGGCAAGGTGTATTTTATAATTTTCTAAAAAGTTTCTTCTCGCGTTTACCTCTACGCAAATGTGGAGGTTCGATTCTCGGCTGGGTGTAGTGTATTTTTTCCTAAAATATTTTCTTATTCTCCCTACACGCAAATGAGGTTATATTTCCTCCGTCATCCCTACCGCCATTAATGTAAATATACGTAAATTTCGGATGGGCAGTAAGACGTGGAGCACAAAAACACAATTTAAGACTACCCGCTTCGGTGGCTTTGTGGTCTCAAACGCTAATTTCGCAATAGACTGGCCACCAATGACGGGTTCGATCCCAGCTGAGTGCACTGAGGGAGGTTTTTTCCTCAATTGTTTTCCACTTTACATCCACGCAAACGCGGATACTCTTCCTATAAATTCAACCACACTCATCCCTAACACATTAGAGCAAATAGTGAATAAGCGTATAATCCGAAAGGGTAGTAAGACGCGGTGCTAAATAAAAATCCATAAAGAGTATTCTCTAAAAAAATAATACAACTCATCAAGCATTGCAAGTCAACCTGCGACTCCTTATTTTAGAGGGTCCGACGTTATTTAGAGACTAGTCATGAGAGCATGTCGTGGGGGTGGATGTGTGAAGGTGAATACCCCCCCTCTTATCCACTGTCGGGGTCCTGCTGTCCAGGTGCGTGTGAGGTGGTGACATGTGCACAAACATAGCACTTCTTGGAACGTATTTGCATGAGGGGAGATTAGTTTTCTCATAAAATGTTTTACCGAAAACTAAAAAGTTTGAAACATTAAGTTGTATGTGTGTATATATCTCTAAAGAACTGCGTCTTACTACCTTCGGGTTATACGCTAATGTACTAAATTATGCAAATGAGCAAGGGATGATGAAGGTGAATTTATAGGAAATATACCCGGATTTTTGTGGAGCGGGTGGAGAACCATTTAGAGAAAAAAAACACACTTGAGTTTTTCCTACAGGGGCCAGGCATCAGTGAACTGACCATCTAGGGGTAAAAAAAACACCCTGAGTCTACTCTTAAGGGACCAAGGATCAGGGAATTTAGGTTGTATTTTCCCTAAATGTTTTTCCATTCTCACTTCACCAAAATTTTGTGTACGTTTTATCTAAATTTTACATTCTTCATTTTCCCCCCTAGGGGTGTAAAAAATGGGAATAGCCTGGATGGGTAGTAAGATGCACAGAGGTAAAAACAGTTAAAACCTCGTTCAAACCCGTGTTTAGACCAGCGGTTTCCAATCTATGAGTGTTTACAGGGTGTCTACCATCCTGGAAAATCACGGAAAACTGGAATTAGCCGGGAATTTGAAGTGGTCGGTAAAAACGGGAATAAGTCGGGAATTCGGTAAGTTAAAAAAAAAATTCTGAGAAAATGTTGTTTTACTCAAAATATGAAATATAATAATCATTAAATCAGTAAATTACAATGTGATCCAAACTGTCTTATTTTGTTTGTAGCTGTGTAATATATTTTATAATTTTTTTAAATTCCTAGTTGGCTATGTTGATACAAATACAAAAGTGTTGATTTAAATTTTAAAACTTATTATTATTCATAGAAAAGTTTAACAAAAAAAGAGGGGATAGAAGGGCGTGACATACTTTTGATTCGGGAATTAGGAAATGATCAGGGAAATAGTCGGGAATTTCATTGGTCAAGTTGTGTAGACACCGTGGACTTGCGACATGTTTCGGGTTGAGTCGCGATGCTTACTAAGGTTATAGTTTTTTGGGATTTACTTTTTATGGTGATTATAATGTTTATAAGAAGGTTTAAAATTCAAATGGATTAATGTAAGTGGTTGAAATGATACAAACTGTCAGATATCCAATGACAGGGATATCGGGGTTCGAATCCTGGTCGGGTGTACTGAGGTTTTTTTTATTCCAAAATGGTTCTCCGCCCTCCCTCCATACAAATGCGGGTTATCTTCCTCTATGTTCAACCTTCCTCATCCCTAACTCATTGGTGTACTTGTTCATACGCCTGTGGTGTTAAACATGAATAAATATACCTACTCTACAAGTGTAGTTAAATATGAATAACCCGGATGGGTGGTAAGATTCAATGAGAACAATAATTTAAAAACTTGGATATGAACGCTTGGTAGGTTTGTCAAGGGATCACGGCGGTCTAAAATACCAAAATTGGGGTCACACCCTGCAAAATGTTAGAATCCACTGGCTTAAGACGTTTTGTGTAACACCTTTCACGTAATTTTTCCTCTTATGACGTGCACTGTACTCCGAAACCTCGCGGCATTCCAAACCCCCTAGGGGAGGTAGTATTCTTCCCATGCCACCCTCCCACCCCTACCCCTGTCTGTCTCTTACAAAATGAACACACCACCTTGCAAGACATATGCTGTGCAGGTAAGACCCGCCATGGATGATAATGGATAGGATAATCCACTTCATGTCATGTAGATACATTTATTTCTTATTTATTTTTAACACCTCTTCTTACTACCCGTTTGGGCTATACGCTTGTATAATAATTACGCTCATGGTTTTAGGGGGTAAGGAAGGCTATATTTATAGGAAGTGTACTCAAATTGGCATGGAGGGAAAGTGGAAAACAATTTTGGAAAAATACACCCGACTGAGATTCGAACCCCGATCGCCCCGTCATTGGAAGTTTAGTCTACTGCGAGATTGACACCTTAGACCATGTGTCCACAGAAACGGGTGAATTATTTTATTGCTCTGTCAATTTATTAATAGTGACTTAAGCTCTCTGCACTTAAGTGACATGGTGTTTTTTAAAAATCTATTGTTTGGTCGTGCTTCCAACGATGAGCAACCATTTCCGAAAAATAGATTCAAATGCTGATGTAATATTTTCACATAAATTATTACTAAACAGAGTAACGTTGAGTTGATATGACAAAATCAACGTAATCGTCGAATGGAAAACCCACACTCGTGTGGGACGAAATATTGTAGTGCACTCGACCACGAGATTCGAATCCCGACCTCCCCATCACCGCCAAACCAAACTAATTGTTTTGCACTCAAGCTTCACTTGAATATTAAGTTTAGTTGCTAAGCCTCACTTACATAATACATTTCAAAAACGCTTCTATGATTAAACTGATACAACAATAAACCATGACATTTTTGTATTGACAGCTATATTTTCTGATTCACATTTTATAGAAGTTGTTAAAGATTAAATTTAATACAAGTTTTATAAGGAAACCATTAAATATTTATTTTATAAACTTATGTTTTTACATTTGATGACATGGATACTCGTTACGAGAATTATCAAACTGCTTTAATATTATATTTAACATAATATATATTACACTGTTTACCTTCCGTGCAGTGTACGAATTTGTTTAATGGCACGTAGATGGTTCAGATCAGGTTATATTTTTGTGAAACAGGGGGTAGGGCAACTACCAGTTTAGTTCTGCAGTTTTAACTACTGTCATTGCTAAGAAACAAGTTTCTTATAAATATGTACGTGTAGACAGCATAATCGATTTTATTTCTTCATTTGTCAAAGCAGAAAAGAAAGTTGTGCTTAGAAAAAATGGAGTAGAACTTCACCGAATCGTGGTAACTGAACAATGTATTTAACTATATAATCATGCTGAGCCTCCCCTGGAATTCCATTGTGCCTCAAAGTTTGATAAACTCTGGACTAAACGAACTTGGCGCTTAGGCTGGGCTTATTTTAATGCATAACGATA
>CABFWB010000953.1:112334-122843 GCA_902151455.1 Timema bartmani
CCCCCCCCCCTTTTCTGTGTGGTTTTACATTCTTTCTCCAGGTGAATACTAATGGATTTAATTTTTTCTGAATCCCTTGACTTTATCTCTTTCAGATTAACTCTGTTTAGTAAATTTGGTTTTAAGCTTACAATTAAAAGAATACCAAAAATCATTCACATTTTTTAAATAAAAAATAGTTTGTCGGATGTCATTTTATACATTATGAATATACAAAGTTCTATTTAGCATTAATTAATGTAACAAGCATAAACTTTGTCAACGAAATTATTTACTGTGAAACGTACGTTGAATAGTTTAATAAGTTCCCCCCTTCACGCGGACCACTAGCGCCCCTCGTGGCAGATGTAAGGTTTGCTCTCGTGGTTTTGTACCAGTCTTCCCATTGATTCTTGTTGACCCCCCTCCCCCTCCACCCCCTCTCTTTTTTAGATTCCTCCACGTCCTCTATTGCTCGTCCTCCAGATGTTTTTTTTTTATTCCTCAGGATCCTATCCTTGTTCAGTGATGCGGAGCTGTGTCGGCTTCAGGGTAGTACAAAATACAATCCTTCCTTTCCTCGTACTTACTGTACTAGGATATGGAGTACGTTAAGTGTACCAAGACACCATTCCATGTGTGCTAGAATAATGTACAAGGTCAGCCCTCTTACTGTGCTAGGACACCTAGCATTTTATAGCGTAGGTACTAGGAAACCATTTAGATGTATAGTTATATGTCATAGGACATAGTACAAGCCTTCTCTTACACGGCTTAGTGTACTACAGTAGCCCCATGACTTCTTTGGTGCTGACTGACAGCTCACAGCTGACGGCTTTGAAAAGTTACCGGACCAAATTATGTATCCCAACGCCGAACCATATGATCTGCAAAAAACATGTGTTTATCAGCTGTCACTTCTGACAGTCAAAATTTAGGTATATACCTAAATGTTGACTGTCAGAAGTCAGCTGTGAACTGTAAGTCAGCACCAAAGAAGCCATGGGGCTACTGAAGGAAAAAAATACAAGGAGAAATGTAAATTCAGATCCTTAAAATAGTGGGTGTGTCCCGTCTCTAGATAAAACGTCTCCACAGCCACACACCAATAGGGGTCAAGTCCCCGACCAGCCCCAAGTGTCGACCATCTGTTTTGAGCGTCCTTCTCTCCTGTTCCATGCGACTCTTCCAGGCCACTGCACCGGAAGCCCCTACTTGACGCCGCTCGATTATGGACTTTATTAATCTCGACATAAAATGTCGTCGAGAAAGAAAAAACACTGATTTCTTAACAGATTTCTGGTTCTATGAGTGAATTTTATATGTTACACCCCAAAAGTGAAATTTCTTCTAATTCCGTGATCTAGCTTCTTCGCTTGTCCATATCACGGACTGGGCAAAAAACTCGTCCGGTTTATGAATTGGGTAGCGCTTGTGCTGCCCATTTCATAGACTGGCTATTCATTGAACTGGGCAGCTCCAATCGTTACCTAATTCATGAACTGGACGACTTTTTATCCGGTGTGTGATTTGGATAAGCGAATAACCTGATTGGTCTTTAAGTTAAATTAACTTTTAATAGTTTATAATAGTTGAGTTAGGTTGGGTTAATTTAATATAATATAACGAATTTCAGTTAAGCTTGTAGTAGATAGTGCAAGTTACCGATTCATGAATTGGGCAAGAGATAATGTAATTTTTGCCCAGTTCATGAAATGGCCAATAGATGGCTTATTCAAATTTCATTCGAGGATAAACTAGATCCCATACCTTCATTGTAACAGATTAAGACCTACACATATGGTCAAACGGTAAAGGGTGTCAAGTCTCGAGATATGCTAGTTTGCGTGTATCCGGAAAGGTTGAGTTTAGAATCTCGTCCAAGTCCACTGTTGGGGTAGAAGGAAGATGGGGGTTCCATCATTGTGATTCTTCATCCCGTCTTCTCTTCTCGCTGATGTGGGCTCACTTCCTATAAACTACCCTCCTCATCCCTATCCTTTAGATTTAGCCATTATATTCCCATGTTCATAAGAAGTGCCTCATCAGATAGCTAGAAATGTTACTAGATCTAAGTTTCACGAGGTCCGACACCATAGATCAAGTCAATAGCGTTTCTGCCTCCTGAGAAAAAGTCCCGGGTTCGAATACCAGAGTGGACAATGTCTTGTGATGAGTACAGGGTATGCAAACTATCATTATGTAACTTCTTCCACTCCCAACTATCTTACATCCCATTTTGAACCAAATATCTTCCTAAGCACCATGTTTTCGAACACCATAAATTTATTTTCTTCATGTAAGGTAAGAAAGAGACCACGTTTATCATCCATAGAGAACCTTGAAAGCAGGCGAGTAGTCAACAACTTACTGACCGAGTAATAGCGTGTATTTACCAATTATATTCTTTTCCTAATTTCCAATCTAATATCGTTATTGCTAGTTAAAATTGCTCCTAAGCGTTTCAACCATTAACTTGGTCAAATGATATGTTGCTCAGAGTAATCTCTAATTTATCGTCTTCACTATGTGTTATCTGTGTGATCTTATGCTTAAGTCTTTTATCGTTCACTTCTAAAACCATTGTGTACGTAAAATTTATTTATATAACTAGCGGACCCGACAGACGTTGTCCTGCCCGAACTTTGGCTTTTCGTTTGGGTGGCATAATTGAAGGTTTTAACGGTCAACTATCCTTTAGATTTAGCCATTATATTCCCATGTTCATAAGAAGTGCCTCATCAGATAGCTAGAAATGTTACTAGATCTACTTTCATGAGGTCCGACACCATAGATCAAGTCAATAGCGTTTCTGCCTCCTGAGAAAAAGTCCCGGGTTCGATTACCGGAGTGGACAATATCTTTTGAATAGTATAGGGTCTGCAACCTATCATTATGTAACTTCTTCCACTCCCAACTATCTTACATCCCATTTTGAACCAAATATCTTCCTAAGCCTCATGTTTTCGAACAACATAAATTAATTTTCTTCATGTAAGGTAAGAAAGAGACCACGTTTATCACCCACAGAGAACAACCAGTAAAATTATTGTTTCGTATATTCTAAGTTTTACATTCCTTGAAAGCAGGCGAGTAGTCAACAACTTACTGACCGAGTAGTAGCTTGCATTTACCAACTATATTCTTTTCCTAATTTCCAATCTAATATCGTTATTGCTAGTTAAAATTGCTCCTAAGCGTTTCAACTCATTAACTTTGTCAAATGATCTGTTGCTCAGAGTAATCTATAATTTATCGTCTTCATTATGTGTTATCTGTGTGATCTTGTGCTTTAAGTCTTTTCACCGTTCACTTCTAAAACCATTGTGTACGTAAACTTTATATATATATATATATATATATATATACATATACATATATAATTTCATGATAGACACTGAATAATCAGGGTCAGATTTAGGGTTAGCTACAAGAGACTCGAGGTAAGGACATGCAATCTGTGGGATCGCCATTTTTTTTCTCTTTCTCTCTCCTAGACGTATAGATCCTATAGTAAATGACGCATACCTTGCACTTTGCACCAACAAAGTTGAAGAGAAATAACTGGGGGTACGTGGATAAAAAAAGGTTAAATACCACTGGTATAAGGCTTCACTCTCTCAAGACTGGACTGCCAATGAAAGACAGATTGGGGCTTGAATTCCGGTACTAAGGTTTTCCCCCAAATTATTTTCCACTCTACCTCTACGCAAATGCTGGTATACTTACGTTGAATGCATTCTTCCTAATCCCTAGCACACTAGCGTAAATAGTACCTATTCTTATAACCCAAACGTATAGTAAGCCACAGTGCTAAAAAAAAAATTCAGGCTTTCTTCCACCCCACCTTAATCCTGTAGCTTTAGCTAGATAATTTAAATCCTTGATAGCCGTTAATGGTCCTAGAGCATGGTAAGTAAAAACAGCATTTTGAATTCAACTACCCAAATCAAACCGTGCCGTTGTAATGTTCCTAAACGTTTTACTTAATCATAGCAGAACAGGGGTACGTGGATAAAAAAAAAGTTTAAATACCACTGGTATAAGGCTTCACTCTCTCAAGACTGGACTGCCAATGAAAGACAGATTGGGGCTCGAATTCCGGTTCTAAGGTTTTCCCCCAAATTATTTTCCACTCTTCCTCCACGCAAATGCTGGTATACTTCCTCTAAATGCATTCTTCCTAATCCCTAGCACACTAGCGTAAATAGTACCTATTCTTATAACCCAAACGGATAGTAAGCCACAGTGCTAAAAAAAAAACTCAGGCTTTCTTCCACCCCACCTTAATCCTGTAGCTTTAGCTAGATAATTTAAATCCTTGATAGCCGTTAAAGGTCCTAGAGCATGGTAAGTAAAAACAGCATTTTGAATTCAACTACCCAAATCAAACCGTGCCGTTGTAACGTTCCTAAACGTTTTACTTAATCATAGCAGAACAACTACAAGGTCAAAAAAAGAGCAAAGAAAATAATTCGCACATGTGAGTCTCAAAATAGCAAACACGAATATATATATCACATTGTTCATGTGGGCTACTTGTATCATGTGCACTGTTGCCAAATCTCGGGGGAATTATTTCAAAATATATGTTTTAAGATATCAAAGAAGCTCGACATAAATAACCTCACCGGTATAGTAGGAATAGAAAATAAAACATATGTATGCCCGAACGGGACTCGAAACATAACCTACCTAGTCACCGGAAAACTTTACAAAACAGGATTCACGCAGATAAAGGCGTCAGTATTATCTTGTCAGGTTTGTTGGTGAAAAGGGAGGTCATGTTTCTGATCCCGTTTAGGCATGCTGATGTTTTTTTTTCCCCAGAATGGTTTCAGCACTCTTTAGTCACGCAAATGCTTATACACTTCCTTTAAATTATACCTTACTCAAATAGTATATACTCAATAAAACGCTGAGAGAGATTTGATATCAGGGCCTTCATATTTGACCGCATTAAAAAAAAAAAATCATATTCAAGACACATTTTTCATTTGTTCCCATGAAACTTTACTGACATTGTATTACTTTTTTTTCTTACATAAATTGCGTTTCTATGATTGATTTTATTCCTTGACCACTGTTAAGTTGGTACTCCATTCTACCGTAGCCGAGAGTGATAAAATGCCAGTCTTATTCTGTCTAGGGCAGTGTTTCCCAGATTCTTGCCATCTGCGTAGGTCTACTCCGTTCGGGAACATGCCATAACCAATGTACCCCTTCCAGCTTTTTTATAAAAATAATAAGCACAAAAATAGATTGTTAACCTGTAAAGTATAAACGGGTATTCAAAATTTTAACAAAGCTATAACCCACTTTTGTGGCCGCATTGTATAAGGCGTCACTCTCTCAATAGTTTGATGCCTACCGATGACGGGGAGATTGGGGTTCAAGTTTCGGTTAGGTATAGTCTATAGAGGGTGATTATTCCTAAGTGGTTCTACACTCTCCCTCTATGTAAATGCGGGCACACTTCCTCTAAATCCAACCCTCCTCGTCCTTAACACATTAGCGTAATTAGTGCATACGTTGTTTTTTCTCGTATGAGTATTAAGACACAATGGAAAAAAACAACCTCTCAAAAGCTGCGGTCCAGGGTTAAGGTGGGAATGTAGGGGACGCGAGAAAAGATCGTTTTTGCAGTTTTTATAGTATCAAAACTTTTTTCGTTCAAAATAAATCTAATATTGCTCCAGAAGAAACATAAGAGTATAATTTTCTTCACATGGTGATATAAACATTTGTTGAATATCTTTAAAGGGTGTCCTGGAGTTTAATGACAACCTTTTCTCTTCATTTAAAAAAATGTATCGTCTAATGCTGCTATGCTCATGATGGATTTTCAACAACTGTTGATATCACAACGCGAATAAAATTATACTCTCTTTATTCTAGAGCAATATTAGATTTATTTTGAACCAAAAAAGTTTTGCTATAAAAACTCAAAATACACTCTCGCCTTTTCTCGCGTCCCCTACCTCCCCACCTTAAGCTAAGTGATATATGTTTTAAAATTAGGAATAAATAAATACAAAATAGTTGAAAAATTTGAAACGAAACGAAAACAAACAAGTTTTTTAAAAAATTATTGCCTCCCTCCCCCATTTGACTTTTTGATTCTCTGGCAACAGCGACTACCGAAATCCGCGCGCTCACCTCCCATCTGCTACTGCGCATGCCCGAGGGGAGGTTGACATCAGACTTAACCACTGCGGGAGTCGCATGGCTACCAACATTTATTATGCTAGACTTCTTTGCTTGACGTTAGTGTTTTTTTTGTTTTTGTTTTTATATAATCAACATCATGTCTTATTTTTCTCCCGCTCTCCCGCGAAGGAAACCAACAAAAGAACATCAACAGAATAACAAGTAGTCTCTCACACACACACTACAGTGCTGCTCGCTACAGAGAGCAACATTTTTTTTTTTTAAAGTTTCACTAATTACGTACGATTAAATACTTTGTATTCTTATTTACAAAGTGAAAACACATCGAAAAATTGTGAATCTTGGCTCAGTCTTGTTTAAATTTTATCCTCCTTTCCTTTGCCCTTCCGCTTGTCCATGGTAACACATGTTCAACCAGTCAACTATAAACAATATGACTTGTGGCCTTGAATGAGAAATTGCTCTCGTGGAAACGATAACTTTGAGATTTTATTCGTACACAATAGAGCGCCGATTATTCGTATCCCGACTATCCTAATTGTCAATTAACCTAATCACCGCAAACAAGGACAGCGCCCCTCCCCCTCATTCACCATTCCCCTTGCTCACGTGGTCATTATTCCTGCCCATTATTATCCAATTTATAATTACATTTTTTCGTATTTCAATTGTTTTTAAAGTGTTTTTTTTTACCACAGCGTCTTACTACCTGTTCTGGTTATACGCATATATGATCATTACTAAAATGGAGTAGGGATGAGAAAGAATCTATTTTAGAGGAATCTTCGCGAATTTATTTGGAAGGCGAGTGTGAAACCATCTAGAAAAAAACCACCCTCAGTAAACTCTACCGGATTCGAACCCAGATATCCCCGTCATCAGCGGGCCAGTCTAACACGAGAGTGACGCCTACCATACGGCCACTGAAGCGTGTTTTTTTTGTGTGGAAAAGAATGCTTTTTTTTTTACATTAATCCAACTATTTCGACAGTCCGAACCACCTTTGTCAAAAACTGATTCGGATAATAGAAGTTCTACTGTACTATCGTGACGGACACGGAATGCATTTGCGCCGCTACCTTTATTTTAATCCAGTTACTAGATTTTCGACACTTTTCAAATAATGTTAACAACACCGCACCCTCGCACAAAAAGAAAAAAGAAAAAAAGACACAACTCAAAATTTGACGATTTTGGAATAATATCAAGTTGGCATCCTTCTCCAGTAGAATAGATACGTCTGTAGTTCCTAAATGACCGCCACAGGTTAGGTGCGTCATTTTCATCTTGATATGATTTAGCGCTTTTCACCACGAACAATGTCACTACAGAGTTTAAACAATCAAGACTATATCTGTTGGAGAAGAAAAACTACATATTTTGACATAACTAAAAACTCAAATAAGGGGGAAAAAACGTGCTAATATGAGCAAGTAAAGTGTCATAACTATTACTTGGAAAGTCACAAACAAGAAACAATAGGTACATTGAGTTGATTAAGAAAAGTGACTCAACTCAAAGTGTTAACTCTAATCAACCTTGTGACGTCACCATCATAACAAGAAAGGATTGAAATATCAATATATTATATTAATTTATAAAAGTAGATCCCACATTTCTCAACAGATATTTTCCTCTAATATTAAACAACTGTTCGCCATTTCCATACATCTTTATTACTTTTTTTTCCCCTTCTACTAAAAATGTAATTTCTTATTTGTGACAATTTTCTCAACAAGGTGCAATATATCTGGGAGCCATATTGGTGGGCACCGTGGACTAACGTGTAAGTCTCGTTTGGATTTATTTCGGGTGAAGGGGGGTATATACCGATACCTTCCCTCCCCCTCCCTCCCGGACGAGCTTGGTTGAATCTATAGGCTACATTTTAACACCAGATATACGACTTGACATTCAAAAGGTGCTAGCGTTATGCACATCAAAAGTTCACCCAAAATCATAACAATTGCAAAGAAGTACAGAAACAAAAGATTCGATACATTGTCATTTACATTATTTAAATATCCTCTATTTATTTACTATAAAAAAAAACACTACAAATAGCTACTAAGACATTATTTAATATTATTAAATTTTCTTGACCTTTGGTTGTCATATATTTGCCCTCCCTCCGTGAAATTTAATTCTGATTCTACAGCCTTGAATCTAGATAAAATGGTAAAGTGACAATTTTTTTCTTGTCATTTACTGACACAACCATTCTAAATTCACTGATGGTAACTAGAGAAGGTATTTACCGATTTAATGGTACATAAAACTTGTTTAAGTAATATATATTTTTTTAATATTTGTTTTATTGGACAGTCAATAAATTAATTCTGTCAACATTTAGCTATTTTTATGTTTTGCAAGTTTTAGGACACGGTACATCAAATCACGGTAGTGAATTATTCCACGCACAATAGCCTGAGAGACAAAAAGACAAGAAGAATAAGTGAGAAATACTCGTCGCTAAGGTTAAGATGACGTGCATTGTTTAATATTTTTCACATTTTACATTTAAACATTTTAGCGGCTGGCGTGACTAAAATTTTCCATCCAACCAGAACAAATTTCAAGTTGCATTAATTTATTTAACAATATCGAAGACAAATCGGGGACAAAATCGGGAACATAAGCCTTGTTTCGGGGACAAATGCTCCCAAACCCCACCCTAAAGAAAATTTCTTGGTGCACCACTGTTTCTGAATCGGACTGTGAATTTGCAGGTGACCCGCTTCGATGGTCGAAGGCTATAGGGCGTCACTCTCGCATTAGCCTCAACTGCTCATAACGATAAGATCAGGGTTCAAATCCCGGGTGGAGCTCGTCTATATAAACCACGTAACGCTGATGAGAAGGGAGGAGGATGGTTACATCAGAGTGTTACGTAACACAGATCTTATACTTGGATTCTAAGGTTAAAAAAAATAAAATATTTTTCATGTTTTGAAATTATTTAGATTCAGGATATAAAATTAATTCTGATTGTTATCAAATATGGGTCCCTCTTTTAGTGTCACAATAGCTTCCCTGTGAAGTAATGAAATTCACTCTTGATGTGAAAAGTTACGTAACACAGGTAGGAGGGGGGTGAGGGATCAGGCTAAATGTGTTACATAGGGGTAAGAGGGAAGGTCAAAAATGGAAAGAAAAAACCCGTTACTTGGTTTCATAGATAATCGGATGTTCTGAGGGTGATTCCCGCCCCCCAATGATTCCTCACTCTACACGCAAATGCAAGTACACTTCTATTAACTCAACCTTCTTCATCTCTAAAACATTAGCGTAATTGGTGTATATGCGTTGAACCCGATAGATGACGTGGTACTAAGCACAAAACAAAAAAGATCCATGTTGTACGTGCTATTCGCTTCCCGCCGGCGCGAAAAGAGTCTACATCAGTGTTCTCTCGTTTTGACACGTCTAAACCAACGGTACGTGTCCCAGAGTGACAGGAATCATCAAATGGAGTGACCCACGCATGCGCAATGTACACACGGTCACGCTTCTTGAAGAATGCCGTGTACACTTGTTGGCGTCTTATTTATACCTAAGCACAATGGTCAACATGCCCTGTAAACCACCACCCCCTCCTACGCAACGGTAGACGCGTCAATCTGGGACCATCCATAAACCACGTGACGTATTTTCTGACCCCCCCCCTTCCCCCTGTAACACCAAGTAGACTTTTAGCCTACTCCCGCACTCTCCCCACTTTTTTTCATCCTTTGCTACGTAACATTTTTTTTGGTGACAGTAAAAGAGGAACTTAGATTTAATACTACTCAGAATCCTATTTAAATTCTTAATATTTAAATAATTTTCTCAACGTTATAATTTAAGTATAAGAATAAGATGTGTATTATGTAACACTGTGATTTAACACCCCCCTATGTAGACATTAAAGTTTCCGCCTTCCTCTCTATAGCGTTACTCGTGTTAGACTGACCTTCTTATGACAGGGAGATCGGGGTTATAATCCCGATAGGGTCTATTTATGGTGGTTTGTCCTAAATGGTTTCCCTACTCTTCTTCCACACAAACGCGAGTAGATTGATTACCTCTAAAATCCTTCCTTTCTCATCCCAGCCCCATTATACTAATTATCACCTGAGCAGGTAGTAAGACGCGGTGATAAACATCCCAAAGGTGACCTGGTGGTATAAGGGTAAGGTGTCAAGACTTCTGTGCTGGGGGCCCGGGGTTCAATCCTCGGTCCCGGCACAGATTTATCTGATTGCCAAACCCTTCCTTCACCTCTGACAAGATGTGTATTAATCACAATTGGTGAATGTGTGAAATTCCAGGTCTCCACCGTGGTTCGGATCCCACGTTAAACTGCGTAAGTTCGTATAA
>CABFWB010000953.1:124023-135771 GCA_902151455.1 Timema bartmani
TGAAATGGAGGACCTACAGTTTAACGTGGGATCCGAACCACGGTGGAGGCCTGGCATTCCTCACATTCACAAGTTGTGATTAATACACATCTTGTCAGAGGGGAAGGAAGGGTTTGGCAATCAAGATAAATCTGTGCCGGGACCGAGGATTGAACCCCGGACCCTCAGCACAGAAGTTTGACACCTTACCACTAGACCAGCAGGTCACCCTCAATATAAAATATGTATTTAGAAAGTACATATTATCAAACACCCTTACCATAGAATCTTGTAAATTATCTCCACAAGAGTCGTGGACTACTTATTCTATTATTTACAGAATACTGAAACGTTGAAGGGAATATATTTTACATCCATTACCGTTTCCAGATTGTGGCCTAGGCCAGTTTTTTTTATTCAAGCCATATATTTTCCACTACCGGCTTGCTAGGCCTGTCATAGCTTCATATACCTTATAATTTAACTTAAGACTAGGACAGGCACACCATCCAGCCTCCGGCCTATAATTTATCACAATGAAAGGATAAACCCACCTTTCACCATTGATACATTTTTCGGCCATATGAAACGTTGAAGGGAAGTACTGATCTTTATTGCTTATTTTTTGTTACAGGTATGTATGGATGTTTTTGTTCATGTGGAAGCGGAAATTTTGAAAACTGATTTTCTTGCCCGTCTGTAAAGGTAAGTCTAGAACTTCTATTCATAGTTGAACGTGTGGTATTCACTCGCTAGCTTTGTGGTCCATTCTGGCCGAATAAATTAAAATAACAATAAGTTTAAAAAAAAGCTTTGACTTTCTTTTACATTTCTTTTACATATTATATATAATTTAGATTACTCAAATAACTAACACAATTATATTTGGTATAAAATTTATTGCTAATTAATAAAATAAATAACAAAAGAATAAAATGAAAACAATTTTTTTAAAGATTTTTTTATATTCTTCAGTGTCAAGGTAAAACTAATTAATACATTATTTTTTATTTTGCTTACAATTTAATATTGACATTTGTTTTTTAATTAGTGCAAAGCTGACTCATAATGTTCCTAATCCCCCATTAGCACTCACATCCTTATTCCATTAATTATTATTAACTTATTTGTGCATTATTTCCCCTTTTGGGGTTCACAAGCCACAAAATCTAAAATAAACGAACGAAGCAGTGGGTCTGGACAGGGGTCAAACCCAGCCTTGTGAGGACAAATGAGGAGCTACTTGAATAAATAAGTAGCAGGTACGATTTAGAAAACTAAGATTATCGGGCTAAGGGCTCGTTGTGTTGACCACAAGACACCCTCTACCCGCAAACGTTGGCACTATCAATGCTAACGGTGGCGGCCGCTCGGTCAAGTATAGCTCGCCTGTGGGCTCACACGATGGAGTTTTGTACGTAAAGTGATTTGACTTTGATAGATGTAAATACCTATGAAATAATACTAATAATAAATTAAAAATTGTTATCATTGCTGACTGCAAACAAATATGTTTGTATCAAAGTTAACTTGCCTAGTGTCTTCCCGAATATTAAAAGAACGGTCTTGAACAACCAGTTAGATTTAGTAATTTTATTCCTTACATGACCCTTAGGTGCGGCCTATTCCAAGAAAATATTTTCATCTGATTTGAATGCCAAGATTTGTCCGCCCCCTTCTTAAGAGCAACGTGAACAGAAAACTGATACACATATTATTAGTGCGGGGCAAGACTTTAACCTATTCATGACAACAACTGTCATGCTTGTTAATCTTGTGTGCTATCATGTGTGTTTATCCTGTCATTCATGTATGTTCATCTGTTATGTCTGTTAATCTTGTGTGCTATCATGTGTGTTTATCCGGTCAACTATCATTCATATATATTCATCTGTCATGTCTGTTAATCTTGTGTGCTATCATGTGTGTTTATCCTGTCAACTGTCATTTATGTATATTCATCTGTCATGTTTGTTAATCTTGTGTGCTGTCATGTGTGTTTATCCTGTCAACTGTCATTTATGTATATTCATCTGTCATGTCTGTTAATCTTGTGTGCTATCATGTGTATTTATCCTGTCAACTGTCATTTATGTATATTCATCTGTCATGTGTGTTCATCCTGTGACATGTCATCTCTGTTCACCCTGTGAACTGTCATGTCTGTTCATCCTGTCAACTGTCATTTGTGTTCGTCCTGTGACATGTCATTTCTGTTCCTCCTATGACATGTCATTTCTGTTCATCCTGTGAACTGTCATTTCTGTTCATCCTGTGAATTGCCATGTCTGTTCATCCTGTCAACTGTCATGTCTGTTCATCCTGTGAATTGTCATGTCTGTTCATCCTGTCAACTGTCATGTGTGTTCGTCCTGTGACATGTCATTTCTGTTCGCCCTTTGATATGTCATTTCTGTTCATCCTGTGAACTGTTATGTCTGTTCATCCTGTGAATTGTCATGTCTGTTCATCCTGTCAATTGTCATGTGTGTTCGTCCAGTGACATGTCATTTCTGTTCCTCCTATGACATGTCATTTCTGTTCATCCTGTGAACTGTCATTTCTGTTCATCCTGTGACATGTCATTTCTGTTCCTCCTATGACATGTCATTTCTGTTCATCCTGTGAACTGTCATTTCTGTTCATCCTGTGAACTGTCATTTCTGTTCATCCTGTGAACTGTCATGTCTGTTCATCCTGTGAATTGTCATGTCTGTTCATCCTGTGAATTGTCATGTCTATTCATCCTGTTTATGCAATAAATAAGACATTCTACGTTAATGACGAAGCTATGATAAAGTTAGATTTTTTAGCATCTCGTTCCGGCTAAGTGATTAGAATGGTTAACCACTCATCATTGGGACATTGGTAAGTTTCTGGGCAGTGCTGACCAACTATTTGTACATAAGCTCTTCATTTAATTTTATTAGCACCATGTCCTACTGCCCGTCCGGGCTGTGCGCATTTATACTAATTACGCTAATGTGTTAAGAACGAGGAAGGTTTAATTCAATGGGAGTATACCTGTATTTGTGTGGAGGGAGAGAAAAAAACACCTTCAGTAAACCAAACGGGGATTCGAACATCGATCTTCCCGTCGTCGGTAGTCTAGTTTATTGCGAGAGGGGCGCCTTAGACCATGCGGTCACCGAAGCGAGTAAACTCTTCCCATTGGCCAATTTAAATATCTAGGTGCTAGAATTGCTTTGGTTATATTAGGTATGTACTGTGATGCTAGTTAAGTTTGTTTGTAATTCGTGTGATGTCTTGTGGGATAAGAAAATACACATATTAAGTACTGCCAAACTTAATTAACACCATACATAACACCATACTGCTCATCGTATACCATATTTAGTTAATCATTCTTTAACTTTTTCTAAACAGTTTATTCTAAGTCTATAAAACGCTATTCCTTAATTACTACTTCAGAATTCCTTCCACCCTTTTTTTATTGATGGTAATAAATGATAGTGGCGCCAACACATATTATGTTTAAATGACTGTGTCGTGATAGCCAAACCTTTAGCACATGCTGGTAATTAATAAAGAAATTGCGCTGGTAAAAAAAAAGGCGTATGAAATATTTAATGGAGCTACTTGATGGCAACTACACTACATATCAGCTTTATTTTTGATCGTGTGCGGAGTGATTTATTTCAAAATATGTACTAGAACCTTCCTCTGATGCCGTGGATTCCGGAAAACAAAGGATGGTCGTGGAATTAGGTAGGAAAATGTCAAAAAAACGCCCAAGAAATTTTTTAGCTAAATATATTTTTTTAATCCACGTAACTAAACGCTTTCAAGAAAAGCGCATTATTTTAATATAAATTCAACAGATTTTATTTACAAAACTGCAACGTTGTATTATTTTATAATATTTTGACGAGTTTCTTATAGTCTGCAGACTTAGCAAAGAAACAAGTTTTTTTTAAAAGGTGTAGTACCCGAATTTACGTGGAGAGAAAGTGTGAAAACTCTCAGAACACCAGTCCGGATTTCATACCCAAACCTCCCTATTACCGGCAAACCAGACTAAATGAATTTGACATTTAGACCATGTAAAAATAATAATATTAATAATATCATTTACCCACTTCATAGTCCGAATGTTCTAAGGCGTCACTTTCGTGTTAGATTGGTCTTGCTGAGGACGGGTATATCGGGGTTTGAATCCGGGCCGGGTCTACTAAGGCTTGTTTTTCCTAAATAGTCTCCTATTAGGGATGTGAAAAAAGTATCAATACTCTACTAATATCGATATTTTTATCTCGATACTGTTATTTTTTTACTCGATACTTTTACTGATATTAGTATTCACACTCCGGTATCGGATCGGTTTTGAAAGAAACAACTTTGTAATTATCTTCACTCATGCTGGGATTAAATGTTGACTATGTTTAAAGAATGGTACAAAATAGATTGAAAATATATATTACCAATCATATCTAGCTATTAAATAACTTTCCATCAGTTAAATTTTCATACACATTTTGAAAGCTGGTATGGTAAAACCTTTTATAGTATCCATTATACAATACTATCTATCTATCATACCTTCCAAGTTCCAACACATAACATAGACGCGATAGACCGAAACATACAATGATATGCCTAAATCATTATAATTGTTGGTGTTTAAATAAATATTAAAATAAATTTATTACTACTCTGCAAAAGTTGAAATTATTACTTGATAAAAACAATATTTTTCCAGATTAAAATTTCGATACCGATACTTATTGTTATCGATACTTTTCTTTCGATACTAGTACGGTATCGATAATTTTCTTCCAATACTTTAAATGAGTACAGTTTCGATATTTTTCTTTTGATACCATATCCCTACTCCCACTCTTCCAGGCATATGTGGATAGGTACAGTAGCCCCATGGCTTCTTTGGTGCTGACTGACAGCTCACAGCTCACAGCTGACGGCTTTAAAAAGCTACCAGACCAAATTATGTATCTCTACGCCGAACCATATGATCTGCAAAAAACATGTGTTTAGCAGCTGTCACTTCTGACAGTCAACATTTAGGTATATACCTAAATGTTGACTGTCAGAAGTCAGCTGTGAACTGTCAGTCAGCACCAAAGAAGCCATGGGGCTACTGTAGCCTCTAAAATACTTCCTTCCTCATCCCTACTCCAGCTTAGTAATGATCATATATGTATATAACCTGAACATGTAGTAAGACGCGATGAAAATAAATAATAATATCAATTTAAAACTATGTCCCAACATTTTCAAACGATAACTGGTGGGGAAATACGCATTGAATTAGAACGCCCTGTATATTCCCGTCATTGAATCTAGGCACGAAAGTTTAATCGTAGTGGAAAAGGGTGGAAGTGGAGGGAGTAATAATTGTAACGGATTTTGTGAGTGAAATCGAGTCTCATTTCCTGGGTGACATGCTCTTTTCCGCCCCCCCCCCTCCCCCCTTGAAAACAAGAGATGCAAGCCTGAAGATGCGCCGGAAGTGAGTCGACCGGCAGATCACACTACTGTACTTGGTCCATTGATGAGGACGCCTTTCTTCCGGTCTCTTATAACAACAGCCTTTTCTGTCGAAAGAATTGCAATACAACCCCCCACCCTCCCGCCTCCTCTATAGAACAACCCTTCTTACTCTCACGTTACATTTTATCATCGACCGTGTTTTCCCTAACCTTCAACCCCGATGGAGGTGTATACCAAATCGTAAGGAAAACTCCAGGTACAATCCAATTTTCATACGAAGATCCTTATGTGGCAGCTACTAAAAGTTACTAGATATACCTTCACGCACTCATACGTAAAGCTATGTGATCTGAAACTCTAATTTTTGATATATGGTATAAAACAAACAAAAATAAAGTAAAAGGATATTAGGGTTGACAGCGATTTTTTGTTTGATTTTCTAAAAGGCTCTTTCTCCGAAAATTGGACTCTATATTCTCAAATAACAGACCAGCAAACACATTCAACGGGATAGGGAAAGTTGAATTTAGAATAAATGTACCGGTATTTGGGTGGAGAGAGAATGAGAAACAATTTAGGGAAAATCAACCTCGGTACATCCAACCGGGATCGAACCAAGGTCTCCCCGTCATCGGCAGTATAGTCTATTGCGAGAGTGATGCCTTAGACCATGCGGCCAACGAAGCGGGTTCTTATATCCTGACCATCCACGTATCTTAGTGGCAAGGGAGACAGACTATTGATGCAAGCGACATGGGAACTATAAGATATAGTTTAACCTGAATTAACTATTTGTCGTAATTGAATGGTTTTATTTCCAAGATAAAATACAATTCCTAGAAGTGTGCATTAAAAAATAAAAAGAGTGCAAACCTCATACGTCACTCACAGATGTACTCTGCTACACGAGGAGTATGGTGAAGGTCCAGTTAGAGTAAATGAAGGGGGTGCGGGTATATATAGGAAGGGTGGCACGCCATTAAAAGGGAGTTGCGAATTAAGGCGCCTGAACAATTCTGAACAATAGCTCGCGTGGCATATTATTTGACAAAGAGCTACAAAGTTGATGACCTTTAAATACAAACACTTGAAACGGGATCATGGACAAAGACGACCGAGATAAATTGTGACTACAAAAAAACAACAACAAAAGAGTCCAGGCGTAGTCCCTAAGCAAGTCAGAAATCAGCACAAATATCTTGAAGGACGCTGGGTTTCCCATTCCTGTGTGACATCTCTGCGCGGTTTTTTTAAAAACTAAACCAGCAGCGTCTTACCAAGTCTAATTTTATTGTCAGAGTGTTTAAGATTGTTTTTTTTTTGTTTTTTTTTGCAGCCAACATAGAAAACATTTTACTATATTATTAGTGTTAAAAATGTATTTATACAAGCTATTAAACGTCAGGCGGGCCAACACATTTTATTAAAAAGTAACAATAGTACATTTTACAAAACTATTGTACAATTAAACCCTATTCATTAGTAAATGGATTTGTATTACAATGTGAGCTGTCTACATTATTTAACAAATACTTGAATAAAACAGATACAGTGAGAGTAGATTCAGTAATTATTTTAGACCCAATTCAGTGGTCGAATGGTCTGAGCCTTTAAGGCGTCACTCTCGTGTTAGTTAGACTGGCCTGCTAATTACGGGGAGATCGGGGTTCAAATCCCGGTCTGCTCTACGAAGGTTGTTTTTCCTCAAACGGTTTCCACACAAATGCGGGTACATTATCTTTAAAATGCTTCCTTCCTCATCCCTAGCCCAATAAAGTAATTATCATATAGGCCTATGCGTATATCCTGAACAAGTAGTAAGACGCCGTAATAAAAAACCTATTTTAACTGACAGATAAGGCTCTTCTTATGCATATTGGACTATATATGTCCGGGCTGTAGGCATTTTATTTACGATAGTGGGACACGGCTGAGTAGGGTAGAATTTAAGGGATATGCACCGTACAGTCTGCTTACACTGAAAGATAGCAGTCCTACCTTGACGGATTACACTATGAACCTATCTTGTAAGCTATACCATAGGGCATAGTGGAATAATATAAGGTAAGCTTGCTACCACACAGGGAATATATATAGTGTGTGTATACATACATATATATATATATATATTTTACACACACACACACACACACACACTACTGTTTCCAGCCTGTGGTCTGGATCAGTTTTTTATTCAAGCCATGAATTTTCCATAGCTTCATTTATACCTTATAAATTAACTTAAGACTAGTACAGGCTCAACATCCAGTCCCCGGCCATTAATTTAGCAATGTGAAAGGGTAAACCTAAATTTTCATAAATTATGCATTTTTTCGGCCAAGTCAGGAAACGAACCCGGGACCCTTGATTCATTAGGCAGACACGATACTGACTGGCCTAAGTTGTCGCATCATATATACATAGAGGCTTAGATAATCTAATAAGTAGGGGGGAAGAGTGGGGGTAAATGTCTTGAATGCGCACCACAGGATGTAACTGTGACTACATCCGTGCATACTTTAGCCCCGTGAGCACCGCCGTCGGTTTCACCGCAAAGCGCGTATAGAGGGGGGGGGGGGGAGCCCCTATGACCCCCGTGGATACCGGGTGAGGGGGATANATAAGAAGGAAACAAGTCAAGAGAAGGGAGGGACTACCCCCTTAGTGTTCTTGCTAGGGGTGGAGGGGGTGGTTGTGGACTATATTCCCATATGAAGTACCTTAATAGATCTTTTTTCACGTATTCAAGTCATGCTATCTGTAGCTGTCACTTTTAATAGATAGTATCAATACATATAAAAAATTTTATTAAAAACTCCATGTTGTCATCGAGCCACACCGACCGAGTCGGCCGTCGTCTTTTGGTGAAGGTAGTGCCAACTTCTGCGGATAGAGGGTGTCATGTGTTCAGCACAACGAACCCTTCGGCTGTTACTCTTGGTTTTCTAGACAAAAGCCACTACTTTTTTTTTATTCAAGTAACTCCTCAATCGTCCTCACGAGGCTGAGTTGACTCCGTTCCAGATATACTCAGAAAAATCTGGAGGTGCATGGGATGGAAAATAATACAGATAAAATAGTAAAATATTATCTATGTTGGCCGCCAATAAATATTATTTTCTAAAATACCCTTCATATTAAAATAGTACTGTATGCCCTAACTTTGTTTTCGTGTTTTTTCTGTTTTGAATCTGTGGGCAAGAGGAAATAAACTTGAATGTGTGATTTTTATGAAAAGCTTATGAACAAATAATTTTTAGCATTACATTAAAAAATATTAGTCGCACGCTTAAAATATATAAAACTTCAAACATGTATAGTTATTCTTTCTTAATTTATTAAAAAAAGGTTTTATTGAAATTATGAATATCGAATTTAATTAAAACATAAATATTAAAATGTCAAATAGCTAAAGTGATTTTAAATTACGTGCACCGCGCTTTACCGTGGTTGTCCGGACCATCCCTATATTTACAAGAATTTAATAGAGATAAGAAAGGTATAGCTTAGAAGAAAAATTACCCTCATTTTTGAGGAGGGAGAGCGGGAAACTGTTGAGGAAAACTTATCTTAGGTCACCTGGCTGTTATTCGAACCCGTTACCCGTACGTCATAAGAAAATCAGACTAGTCGAGACTGACGCTTTAGTTTGTATGTCCCGTGATGCGGCTTTTAATTATAAAAACAAAGGAAATTACTTGAGTTTGTATTAACACTACCCGCTTCGGTGGATGCATGGTCTAAGACGTCACTCTCGCAATAGACTCGACTGTCCATGAACGGGAGATCGGGGCTAAGAGTCACGGTTGAATGTAGGTTTTTGGGGATTTTTTCCCAAATGATTTTCCACTCTCCCTCCACACAAATGCGAGTACATTTCGTCTACATCACACCTCCCTAATCCCTAACACAATAGCATAATGCGTACATAAGCGTAAAACTCGAACGGTTAGTAATAAGTTGTGCAAAAAAAAATTCCTAATTGCCAGATAAAGACTCTTCTTATGAAAATTGGATTTTAATCATGTTGTTTATTAACCATACTATTGCAAATATTATTATAAAACTAATTTGTATTTTTCTTAGCACCGTCTCTTTCTAACTGTTTGGGCTATATGCTTATCTACTAAATACTCTAAGAGAGTGTTAAGGTTATATTTCAAGGAACTGTACCTGCATTTGCGTAGAGGGAGATTGAAAAAGCATTTTTGAAAAAAAATCGCCCTCAGTACATCCGACCGAGATTCGAATCTCGATCTCCTCGTAATCAGCAGTCCGATCTGCTGCGAGAGTAGCGCGTTAGAATATGTGGCCACAGAAGCAGTTTTTTTCTTTTCTTAAAAAATTGTACATTATAATGGCTTCTACGATAGCTCGTTCTTAGAATTAGCTCATAATAGTCCATTCGGATAAGCTTATTAGGCATTATTGCACACTTAATAAAAAACGTGAGTATATACATGTTTCGAACAAATGTTTAGTTGTCATATAATTCGGTCATTAGAAGTATTCAGTATTGTAAAAGAGCGTGAGATCTCCCGAGACTGGGTTTTAGTTCATAATTTGATTCACAAGGAAAAAATAATAATTCTCGGATAAATACTTTTTATTTTGGTCTTCCGTTGTCATTAATATCTAATGACGGTCGTTTTAGCTGATAGCTACGTTAGGGAAAATATTAGAAAAACAATTGTTCTAAGTTGCAAATTTAAGGAATGCTTTGCCTCATTTGAGAAGAACGAAAAAAACTAATGTTCTTCTGCTGTTAAGGCTTATTTTTATTATTATTTCGATGGGAAGAAACATTTTTGACAGCTACTAAAGTTACTAAAATAATTTTAATAAATTATTTCGTTAAGTCATATGATTAGCAGTTGTCACTTTAGATAGATAATATTAATATCATGATATTTATGTACAAAGGGATGTGTTTTCCCACCGTCAATTTTAGGAAACGGTTACAATTATGACATCCGTCAAAAAATAAAAAAATAAAAAAATAGTTAACTTTTTGTAAATGTTGGCTATTCTACTTTTGAAGTGTTTGGTGTAATAATGTGCTGACGTGATATTTAAAAACAACGGTAGCAGTTAATTATTTAAATATGTCATTTGTATAGAGCAGCAAAGATTATTTTCTCTTGAGTTCTGTAAGTTCAAAAAGTATTATCTATACTGATGATTTTTTTTTAAAAGCTTGAATATTAATATCTTTGAACTACTATTTTGGAACATCGGATATTATTGTCGTGACCCCTTTTATTTTTTATAGTCTCAAAACGTTGTCAACATTGCCCTAAAGTAAATGTCTAATCCCTTAATTAGTGTTATGGGATCATCTATAAACTAAGTCATCATTTTTACGTACCTTTTTTGACCCCCTTCCCCTCCATGTAACGCCAAGTATACATTTAGCTTGACCACTCCCCCCTCCAACCCTTATTACATAACTTTTCACATCAAGAGTTAATGTCATTATTTCACAGGGAAGCTATTGTGACGCTAAAAGAGGGACTCTGATCCAAAACTAGTCAAGATCGGAAGTGGTTTAAAGGTATGTTTTCTAACGGCGAAAACAGAACAATAATATCATTTCAACACTATAATTTTATTATAAGATAGATAGATAGTCTAATATAGAGGAGGTGAACCCGCATTTTTGTAGAAGGAAAGTAGAAAACCATTTAGGAAAAACCACCCCCAGTTCACCCGAGCGAGATTCGAACCTCGATCTCCCTGTCCTCGGAATTCTAGCTCAACACGAAACTAGCGCATTAGCTAACTATGCCACCGAGGCGGGTTATATAGATACTAGACGGTTTAAATTCTGGTCGGGTCAAAGTTTCTTAGTCCCAACTTAGTGTGAAAACTGGTGCTGTATGAATCTAGATTTTTGCTAGTCTTAAAACAGTAATGAGGGAGTACTATTTACATTATTTGTCAAATTTCAAGGTGGAGGTTGGTGGGTTAAAACCCTCAGCCCCCTGTAACTCTTTCACACTGCTACAGCCCAGTTTAAACTGTTTATACATACCTGAGACTCCAGAAGGGTCACAGGTTGCTATTTATGTTGTTTCACATGATGAAAATGAAGATGAGGGGCAACCAGTTAGCTCTACCGTAGGCTCAATGCCTGCGCCTTAAATATTGATTTAAAAAAACCTGTTGATTATGGGCTGGACTGCTGGACTTTCTTAAAAGTTTTACCGCGATTACCAGTCGGCGAAATGACACTCGTTAAGCTGACTACTTTATAACTCCCACGGACTTTTCTCGACGGAGCTTTTTTTTTTTTTTTTT
>CABFWB010000953.1:135953-152454 GCA_902151455.1 Timema bartmani
TAGGAATTACTCTCTGAAAGGTCTTTTTTCCTACCAATATCCTACTATATAATAGCTTTCTGGTAGGGAAAATGGCCTTTCAGAAAACAATTCCTACGGTGAACAGAATTTACTTACTCCTTGTTAGGTATTGGCAGCTCGAAAGTTCATTGTCGCACTTTAAAAAGTACGCCACCTATCATTATCTTGAGCTAGCTATATCCAGTCCTCTCATTACACTCTATCCTTATCTTGAACTAGTTCTATCTTGTCCACACCATTACATCCGATCATTATCTTGAGCTATCTCTATCCAGTCCACCTCATTACACTCTTCTTTCAGGTCCATTCTAATGATATCCTCCCATATAAGTCTTGGTCTTCCCAATGGTCTCTTCCTATTGGGTTTTCCAGCCAATACCTTGAAAAAGGTTCTAGAATCTCCCATTTGCACTTCATGTCTTGCCTAACTTAATTTACGAAACTTGATTATCCTAACAATGTATCGGGGTGAATACAGGGAATATAACTCATTATTATGTAACCTCCTCCACTACCCAATATCCTCATACCTTTTTGGACCGAATATCTTCCTAAGCACCTTGTTTTCGAACACCCTAAATTTTGTATGTTATATAAGGTAAGAGACCACGTTTCACACCCATAGCGAGCAACCGTAAAAATTATTATTACCTTTAAATTTTATAACTGTAAATAGGAAATCCAATTAATTCAGGTATGAATTCCTAATATAGTTCAGTGGGTAAAAGCCATAACATATGTTACTATCTATCTTTATATATATAATTCTTCTGTACGTGTGTATGTCACTGAACTCCTAAACGGCTGGACCGATTTTGATGCAATATTTTTTGTGTGTGTTTGAGTGGGTCCGTGGATGGTTTAGATTCACAATTGGACCCGGTAGGTGGCGCTGCAATCGGGTTATAGGATTTTTTTTATTTTTTAGGGAATTTTTTTGGGGGGATTTATTTTATTATTTAGATTTTTTGCATATCAGAACATGTAACCTCAAAATTTCACCCCCCCAACCCCTCTCCCCAATATTTATAGTAATGAATATAATATTAATAACTGACCGTTGAAAAAAAATCATAAGTTCATCAATAATTGACAGTTAAAACCTTCTGAAAAGTTCATGAATAATTGAACTTCTGAGAATAATTCATAGTTATGTTTGTTTTTCGATACAGCTGATATTTGTGGAGTTGTGGGCGAAATGCCAACAGTGAAAAGATGTTTTATTTTGTATGTTGTCTTGACAAACACTGAATTTGTAATATAATTGTGTTACTCACTAATTGGAGTTCATTGTGAATTTGTAATTGTGATGATCACATAGTATTTGTTTTATTATCGAAATCAATTATTCCACCCAAACGAAAAGCCAACGTTCGGGCAGGACAACGTCTGTCGGGTCCGCTAGTTGATTATAATTTTTTGGTTGATTAGGCTTATGTGTAGGTGCAGATTATGTTGAATAAATGTTAAATCCTAGTGAGCATCAAGTTAAACAAACCGCTAAATATTGAAATATTGTGTTAGTTAGAATCTTTAGTTGTCTTAACTAGGGCTGGACGATATAAGGATTTTTACATTGCGATGTATCGTCTGCGTTAAATCGTTTTCATCTTTATGTTTAGCTGGGGAGATAAGAGATGATAAATTGGTGGAGGGGGATTATTATGTTGACAAGTCATGACTGATCACTGGTCAATAAAAACACTAATTTTAGTCTTAAATAATAACAATAGCCCTCTTTTAATAATTTTGGAAATTTTTTTCTGTACACATCTACTGTTAATGAGCTTTCACTAAACAAAAATGATGAAAATTATATTGGGTAGAATTTCCGGGAATGATTGTCGAATACCTTCACGTTTGATATAAATAGATTTTAAATATAGACCCCTTATATTTAATGATCGACCATATAGTTGGCCTTTCATTTACGGGACCTTTTAAAAGATGTAAACGATAAGAATATCATATCCACACACGAATCAAATGTCGACCTCATCTAGTATGGTTTTCCATTTGAGCAGAGAGGTCCAGTTTCGATCCTTGTTGGGTGCGCAAAGGATATATTTTCCTCATTGGTTTCACACTCTTCACAAATGCGGGTACATTTTGTTTAAATTATAACCGGCCGTCTCTGTGATCTAGTGGTCAAGAGTTCCTGGCTACAGATACAGATGTCCCGGGTTCAATCCCCGGCGCTTTTAATAATTTGTCTTTGAAACAATGGGTCTGGACCGGGGTCAAACTCAGCCTCGTGAGGAAAAATGAGGATCTACTTGAATAAATAGGTAGCAGCTCCGCTCTAAAGAACTAAGATTAACAGCCAGAGGGCTCAAGTGTGCTGACCACATGATACCCTCTGTCCGCAAATGTTAGCACTATATTCGCTAACGGTGGCAGCCGCTCGGTCGGTATAGCTCGCTTGCAGGCTCACACTATGGAGTTTTCTTTTTCCTACCCATCCGTAGGGGCTACACGCATTTATTTTGGTTTAAGGGTGCCGCTTACTTAAAGGAAAATATCCACCCTCAACGGTATTTCTTATAGGAATGGTAGTTCTAAAGATTCTAAGCCACTAAAATAATCCTCTCGATTATTTTATTATTTTCTGTCTCCACGCTGTTAAAACATGACATCATTTGTTTGAGGAAAGCCGGATCTTTGTTCCTAAAAACATTACACGTAAAACATAATTGAAAATGAACTAATTTCACCTTTTCATGAATTTTTTGTTATATTATAAAAATTAAAATGTAGCCTAAAGTTATTTTTTTAAATTCTTTGTCGATAACTTTTACCTTGACTTTGATTTGAACCATAAACCATTATGTTAAATAACGCGGGATTTCCTGGGCGTTTCGCGGAACATTTAATTTACACCCACAGAGGGGATCGCGTGGTCTTAAGCGCTAGACTCGCATTGCCGTTGGTGAGTATTTTGGAACTTGAACCCTGTCCGGGTGCAATTGGGGGTAGTTTTCTACCCAAGATTATTATCCCTTTAGGTTTCCTCCGTATCCTGCCAATAGGAGTGTATTTATTTTAAAACTACCCCTACACCATTTATATTAAAACATTAGTAACCCTTGTATTTAAAAGTACAGTTAAAAAGTTGATATATCTGTCTCTCTCTCTTTATATATAAATAAACTTTTTAATTGTATATTTTAATTATATATATAAATAAATTAACTTTTTAATTGTACTTTTACATACAAGGGTTATTAACATATATCCTTTACTGCATAATCTAATAAGTTCTCTCAAGATATTCCGGTCGGGGGGTGTTAAGCTGATATAAGCATATGGTGGACTTGTATCTTGGTAGTACTTTTCCCACCTCACCCCTCACCCATGAACCCAGAGCTCGTTAATTCATCCAGGTGATTCATGATTCACATGTCTTACCAGTTTTTTTTTGTTTTTTTTAACCTTTGAGTCGTTTTAAAAGTTAATTATTCTGCCACGTTGTTACGGTTGGCTGCTCTGGGAGTCTTCTTTTGGTGCGATTAGGAGGAACTGATAAACAGTTCTTCACGCTAGTTGATTCCTTGCGTTAACCGCTCATAGTTAACTACAGTCCAATCTTCATACGAAGGGCCTTATGAAAAATACAAACATAGGTGCGTTTTTTTTTTTGCGGCTGACGTTGAAAACATTTCACTATTATTATTATACTATTTTTTTTTACCCACTTCGGTGGTCGCATGGACTTACGCGTCACTCTCGTGCTAGACAGTATTGCCCGTGACAGAGAGGTTGAGGGTTCGAGTCCTGCTCGGGCGTGCTTAGAGGTGTTTTTTTAAAAATGGTTTCTTACTCTACCTCCACGCAAATTTGGGTACATTTATCTAAAGCTTTGACCTTCCTCATCCCTTTTCAATTAGCGTAACTAAGGTGGGAATGTAGGAAAGGCAAGAAAAATTTAGTGTTTTTGGAAATTTTATATAAAAACTTTTTTTTTGTCAAAGAAATCAAATATTGCTCCATTAAAAACATAGGGAGAGTGATTTTCTTCACATTTTGATATCAACAGTCCTTGAACATCTGTCAAGGGTTTCTTGAAATTTAATGACAACTTTTTCTTTTCATTTAAAAAGTTTCTCATCTAATGCCGCTATACTCATGACAGATATTCAACAACTTTTGATATCAACACGTGAAGAAAATTAAACTCTATGCTTGTACTGCAGCAATATTTTATTTATTTTGGCAAAAAAAAAAGTTTTGGTATAAAAATTGCAAAAAAAACACTGACCCTTTATCGCATCCCCTACACCCCCACTTTAATAATAATATAATATTTAGCACCGCGTCTTACTACCCGTTCGGGTTATACGCTTAAGTACTAATTACGCCAATGGATTAGGAATTGGGAAGGTTGAATATAGAGGAAGTGAACCCGCATTTACGTGGAGGGAAAGTGGAAAACCATTTAGGAAAAACCACCCCCAGTTCACCCGACCGAGATTCGAACCTCGATCTCCCCGTCCTCGGTGGTCGAGCTCAACACGACTAGCGCGTTAGCCAACTACGCCACCGAGGCGGGTCCCCCTTTAATGATGGCGTATAGCGCGAACAGGTACTAACAAGACGACGGCTGCAGATCTCATGACTTGACGTATGAATACGTGAAAGTCGATCTAGTAACGTTTATAGCTGTCAGATAAGGTTCTTATGATACTAATACTAATAATACCTAGCACCGCGTCTTACTACCCGTTCGGGCTATAAGCTTAAGTACTAATTACGCTAATGGGTTAGGAATTGGGAAGGTTGAATATAGAGGAGGTGAACCCGCATTTGCGTGGAGGTAGAGTGGAAAACAATTTAGGAAAAACCACCCCAGTTCACACGAACGAGATTAGATCCTCAATCTCTCAGTCCTCAACAGTCTAGCTCAACACGAAACTAGCACGCTAGCTAACTACGCCACCGAGGCGGGTTTCTTATGAAATTTGGGCTGAATATTCATCTAATTTTCAAGCACTATGTTGAGAACGCTGACTAAATAACACACTCATCTATTCTGTTGATAGTTATCATGATAACTACAAAAATAAAAGTTGGTCCCTCCGCCGGGAAAATTTCACGTTTCGGATGAGGCTAGTCTAACACCATAGTTCAGTCGGTAGCGTGTCTAATCCACTGAGCTTAAGGTCCTGGATTCGTTTCCTAGCATGGCCGATAAATGTATCATTGGTGAAATGTGGGATTCCCCTTTCACAGTAATGAATTAATGGCTGAGGACTGGATGTTGTGTCTGTCCTAAATTTAAGTTATTGTACAACCAGTTGGTTCAGAAAGTTAACGTTAAATACCTCAAATAAGTGAAAAATAAATGAATGACAATAAAACCTCTTTGAAGGTTTAATCTTTCTGTGAAGCAATTTTTGCTGTCTCTCTTTGCCATCATGCATAGTAAGGAAGGCCTATAAAACTATAACTTTTATTTTTGTAGCTAACATGATAACTATCAACAGAATAGATGAGTGTGTCATTTAGTCAGCGTTCTCAACAATGTGCCTGAAAATTATACGAATATTCAGCCCAAATTTCATAAGAAACCCGCCTCGGTGGCGTAGTTAGCTATCGCGCTAGTTTCGTGTTGAGCTGGACTATTGAGGACGGGGAGATCGAGGTTCACATTCCGGTCGGGTGAACTGTAGGAGGTTTTCCCTAAATGGTTTTCCACTCTCCCTCCACGCAAATGCGGGTTCACCTCAAATATTGCTGCAATACAAACCTAAAGTTTAATTTTCTTCACATGGTGATATTCAAAGTTGTTGAATATCTCTATCATGGACATAGCGGCGTTATATGAGAAACTTTTTAAATTAAGAGGAACCGTTTTCATTAAATTTCAAGAAACCCTTGATAGATATTCAAGGACTGTTGATATCAACATGTGAAGAAAATTAAACTCTATGTTTTTAATGGAGCAATATTTGATTTCTTTGAACCAAAAGAAGCTTTGATATAAAAATTCCAAAAACAATAACTTTTTCTTTCCTCCCAAACATCCCCATCTTAATCACGCTAGTTGCATTCTATTTTCGGTAGTGTTTTAAACAGACAAGAGAATATGCCACAGTTCCAAATAGTAGATATGGTTGCTAATATACAACAGCATTATATGCAAAACCATGAAGAAATCAATCTTTTAAGTGGTGTGGCATAGCCCCCACCCCCCTTCTCTTACTTAGGCACTCAATTATTAAATAGAAAATAATGAAAAACACGATCTAAATTTTAACTTTACATCGATAAAATAAATACTTTTTTTCTCTAAAATCTGGATAATTCGGGGAATTTCATAGCTTTCAACAAAAAAGTCAAGAATCTAGTATTTGCCTTGTATAATCCTTGTTGAAGGTAGCCATGTCGCGATTGTGTGAGTCGAATGAAAGTGTCTTGTTTGTCAGCTGGTTTTCCAGTGAAAGCAGAGCTTCCTGTTGCAAAACGCAATGGACCACAGAGTTAAGTTGGCCGTAACGTTAAAAAATAATGAAAAACACGATCTAAATTTTAACTTTACATCGATAAAATAAATACTTTTTTCTCTAAAATCTGGATAGTTCGGAGAATTTCATAGCTTTCAACAAAAAAGTCAAGAATCTAGTATTTGCCTTGTATAACCCTTGTTGAAGGTAGCCATGTCGCGATTGTGTGAGTCGAATGAAAGTGTCTTGTATGTCAGCTGGTTTTCCAGTGAAAGCAGAGCTTCCTGTTGCAAAACGCAATGGACCACAGAGTTAAGTTGGCCGTAACGTTATAGCAAACCTTGATAGAAGGTTCTCTTAAATGCACTTTTAATTCTATATCTACTTTCTCATGACCCCTCACAGAGGTCAGAGAGAGAGGAAATATTTTGATCGTATAAACAATCTAATTCGAAATTTTGACGGATGTAGATGTTTCATAAGTCCCTGAACGCGAAAAAAAAAAGAAGTGGTTTTCGCTATGGCGTCTGTCTTTATCTTGGATAAAAAATGAAAACCATTTTACTGAGCAGGCTAAAACTTGGTATCTAGGATTTTCATAAGGTTCTTAGAAGGTTTTTTTAAATTAGCTATCCAACTCTTAAATTAAGGATAGTTTAGTTAAGGGGCGAAAAGAGAAAGAATAGCATTTTTTTTAATTGGCTCTTAACGATTTTGATTAAAATTCGTGTCTAGACAATTATTAACCTTATAAACAAAATGGCTTATCCCATTTTCCCGTGAAAATGACTTTGAAGGTACTTTACATAGGCGGGAATTTTTAAGATTGATTATATCCGCCAGTCTTTGAAACACGAAATTACTTATCACTCCAAATTCATAGGACTTATATGCGTGTGTAACCTGAACAGGTAGTAAGACGCGGTGATAAATATATATATATATATATATTTAATAATATGTGCTTATAACTATCATCTATCAAAAGTGATAGCGGAAGATCACATGACTTGACGTATACATATATGAAAATTGTTTTAGTAACTTTTGTAACTATCAGATATGGATGGACCTTCCCACCAAAATCTTACCATACCAACATTCTTATAAATTCATATTATTTCAAGGATTGTATTTTTGTTTTAAAGCATAACTTTTATTCAAATTTATTATATAGGCTATTTTATACAAAGGTATTAAGTCTATTTTCTGAACATGTGTATGTTGAAGTTTTAGAATCTCACCTATTACCCAAGTTAATTTATTTTTCTATCATTTCAAAATTGGCCCTATGTCTTTATTTAAATAGTTTCTATTTAAAAAACGTAAACATACACATCATATTTGTAGACACATTTTTTATAACAATTTATCTTCTATCCTCAGATAATTAGGCTACGAAAAAAATTATAGCCTTAAATTGGTTGTATTAGGGATAAATAAATAAACTCGACTACAGTTGACGTTTTGGTTTTTCAAGGCTCTTTCAATATTTTTATTTCCCGCTTTAAAAATACTTACTCCTTGGGATTAGACTAGTTCATGGCAAGATGGCGGGATCCGTGCTCCTTTGCTCGAAGAAGTTTGATAGACCGCCGCGAATGGCGCGTTTTACAGTAGACTTGAGACGCGAAGGACAAATTACTTGGTAGGTACGACATCTTTCGTCAGAGTAAGAAACTGCATCATCAAGCGTTTAGTTCGGTAGATTGGTGATTAAGTATTATTTAAAAGTTTATCAAAACCGTGTCTTGCAATTCGTCCGAGCTATTCGCATGATTACAATAATGGAATAGGAATGTGGAAGGTAGAATTTAAATAAAGTGTACTTTATTTTTTGTAGCGTGAGAGTAAGAAACAATATATGGAAAAAAAAACCTCTACACTATATCCAGTTTCGAACCCCTACTTCTCTGTCACCAGCAAACCACACTAGTCCTTGTGCCCATTGCGTTAAAAAAAAGGTATTGTGTGTTTTAGGATGTATATATATATTATCTATTTCTTAGTCGTAGTACAAGCTAACGATAGCTAATCAAATACCACATAGCTAGAAAGATGAATTAAGAGTTGTTTTAAAAAATATGCAGCAATATGAGGATGGATTGCCCTTATTAAAATTCTAGCTTCCCTTACCTGAATTGGAATCCCGGCCTCTCGGGTCAAAGTTAAACTTTACTGCTTCGATGGCTGAATGGTCTAATGCGTCACTTTCATGTTGAACTAGGGGCTGCCGATGACAGGGATATTTTAGTTCAAATCCTGGTCGGGGGGGAACTGAGGGAGGTTTTACCAAAACCTTTTTCTATTCTCTTTCCACGCAAATGCAGGTACACTAATTCAACCGTCCTCATCCCTAACTCAAATGCGTATAGCCTGTACAGGTAAGGTAGTTTACACGTGGTGCTGAAAAAAAAAGTTTTCTTGTGACCTCCCAGTTGTAGTGGATAGCTAATGTTCCCTTAAGGTGTTAGTGTAGGAAATACTAGGACATGTCAGGGTTTTTGCAGTTTTTTTAAGAATTTTTTTAAATTATCTACTAGAAACTTAGAGTTTAATGTTCTTCACATAGTGACATCAACATCTGTCGTGACCATATTAGCATTTGATAAGAGACTTTTTAAAGGAAGAGAAAACGTCATTAAATTCCAGGACACCCTTGACAGATATTCAACAACTGTTGAGGTTACTATTTGAATAAAAGTAAACTATATGATTGTACTGTAGAATTATTGTATTATAATTTGAGCAACAAAAAAAGTTTTGCTATAAAAACTGCGAAAATATCGACATTACCTCTTGTTCCCTATACTCCAACCCAAATGTCCCCAGATAGTTTTCAAACAATAGCTTAGTAGCCACTACTTATATTTTCACACTCAACAGAGACTTTTTAATGAAGATTATGATAGTAAGTTGAAACGATTAATTTAAATAAATTGTCCAACAAATTGTTTATAATAATTCTAATATCTGGCCCTTAGATTGTATTTACATTTTAATTTATCTATGATTATTTTTAATGAAGCTCTCATTAGCTTGAACACGTCAAATTATTAATTTGTATACAAAGTTATTTTCCAAACATAATTGATTGAGATGCGAGATAGTCTACTTAACCCATTTTATACTTTCAACCTAACTGATTATAAAAATATAAATTGTTGGCCGAACAGCTTTATCTTTCCCTGCAATTATTACATATGTGGTGATAAGATCCATTTCCCATTTGTTCACACATGCACGCCTACTGTTTTAAAGACTATTTTATTTTAACAGTTGTACAGAACAGTTGTAACTAGTAACGTTTTTCAACCTTTAAATAAGTTTAATTTTACTATATAATTATGTCATTAAAATAAAAAAAAAATTTTTTTGTGTTTGTTTTTTCTTTAGCATATATTCATTATTACTTATTGAATCCCCCTTTTTTTTTTCGTTAGCCAACCTGCTTCCTCATTAACCCCTTCTTTATGCGAGCTAGTCTACTTGCTATACAAAACTGCATTGCTATTTGACTACGCAAACCTTTACAAGGCGCCTCCCAATAAACGTGTTTTTTCTTTCTATTGGTTTACCATTTCTTTTTTACAATTATTATATTAGACCATTAAATTAATTATTTTGGCAAAAACTTGTTTTTTTATGATAGTATTCAATCATCGTTGTATACGATTGTTGAGAAACGATTCGAATGAGCAACTTCGGAATATATAGCACGTGTTATATAAGCAACTAAGCACTTATCAAGTCTCTTTCCACAGCGCTGAACGACAATGAACCTACTTGTTGAGATGTTTGTCATGCTCTTTTAATATAAAACACTGTTCATTTAAAGCTTTTTATTTTTTCTAAGAGGCTTTTTTTTTCATCCTGTTTTACTACTCGTCCAGACTATCGGCATTTAATAACACTAATTGGATAGTGATTAAGAAGGCAGAACTGAGATGGAATGTACCCGCATTTTCGTGGAGAAACTGTTGTATACCCAACTGGAGTTTGAACCCCAACCTTCTGATGATTGACAAAACAAGACTAAAAGAGTTTGACTTTTATTCTGTGTATACCCACCGATGTTGGGTATCAACCCACATTTCTTTTCAAAACCAATAAAAAAATTTTGTTTAGTCTGATTAGTGAAAAGGTGATTGTTAAAACCGCTCGTGACTAAAGTCAGATTCTGGTGGAATTAAAATTTTAGAAAATTTAAACATATTTTGTTGCGGTCAACAATGATAATCCTTTTATATATTACCAGTGTTATTCGATAGGTATTAATAATAACTATCACCCGCCTCGGTGGCGTAGTTGGCTAACGCGCTGGTTGTTGTTGAGCCAGACTACCGAGGATGGGGAGATCGAGGTTCGAATCTCGGTCGGGTGAACTGGGGGTGGTTTTTACTGAATGGTTTTCCACTCTCCCTTAACACAAATGTGGGTTCACTTCCTCTAAATTCAACCTTTCCAATTCCTAACCCACTAGAGTAATTAGTACTTAAGCGTATAACCCTAACGGTTAGTAAGGCGCGGTGCTATTATTATTATTATTATTATTAATTATCAAAAGCTACAGCTGAGGATCACATGATTTGACGTATGAATATGTGAGATTCTAGTAACGCTTTCTAACGTTTATGTATGTCAATTCGTAAGAATATTGAGGTCTACGTTTGAGCACTCCCACCACCCCTTTTTTTTTATCCCTCCCCTCCCCCCGTATCTTCTCAACATGCTCCCCTCATTTGTATGGCGGGTGTGTCGCCTCGTGAGATAGAAGGGGTACATACATTTTCGGCGGTTGAAAACCAGTTCACCTTGGCATTCACCTAATGTCAACGACTGGTAGAAAGGTAAGAGCGGGAAAGGAAACGTTAAATTTTTTCCCGCCTGACGTCATATCTTGCCCGACATTCCTCAGTTAGTTCAGGGGAGATCCACAAGAGTACGTGTAAAGGCACCTTTGGTCTTAGATATGAAGTTGTTCATTTTCACTGATAGATCGCGGAGCTGTTGTGTTTAGTTAGCAAAGTACTTTTTTGTTTAGTTTTGGTGTTTTAGTTGGACACCTTAAGCTGGTCAGCAAGAAAGTATCAATCGCCGTCATGCTCACGGCTTAAATAAAATACAATGGTCTGTGTAGTTTTTTGGGACTACTTCTCTATCATGTCCAAGCTTATACTCCCGTTCACCCTTCAGCTACAACACCCTTTGGCATTTCAATAAGAAAGACTTTACATCGTAAGTGCGGTCCATTGCAGACTGTGGAAATTATAGCAGTGAAACCATTTTACCCTATTTTTAGTACGTTTAAAATAAATACAAAACTCTCTAGCTGTTGCCAATTAGTGATGAATGAAGGAAAGCGCAATTTTATGAGATTACACTTGATAATCTTGTATATTTAATATCCTGATTAATCATCAACGAGATGAGCTCTTAAGCCTCTTTTTGTACAAAATATACTTATTTTACTCTACTTAAATGTAGCATATATTTTTCTACTCTTAAGCATGCTTAAGGGTGGTTGAGATTAGCAGTTAATTTAAGCCCGCATTTGATCTGATCTGCTTGTTATTAGTATACAGTGAGAACGGTTGACTCTCGAGTCTGGACTATAGATACAGGTCAAGTGCATTGGCTTCAGTTTGTTGCACATGCAGTTAGAGAGCGGTAGTTCAATTGACTTTCTCACGCGGCATAATATAATTATGATATGGGGACTGCGATCGTGTATTTCACCTTCTGCCTCTGTGGTCTAGTAGTCACACAGTTCCTGACCTCAAATTCAGAGGTCCTGGGTTCGATCCACGACGCTTCCAGGTTGTCTGTGAAACAGTGGATCTGGAACGGGGTCATCTCATGGCAAAATGAGCTACTAAATGAAAAAAAGTAGTAGCTCCGGTCTAGAACACTGATATTAACGGCTGAAGGGTTCGGTGTGCTGACCATACAACACCCTTTATACGCAGAAATTCGCACTATCTTCGCCAACAGACTGCGGCCAGTATGGCTTTATGGTGGGACGACGGAATTTAATTTTTTTAACGTACTATTTTTAGTGTTCTAAATAAAATTATTTCTTTCAAAAATATAGCCATGCCTTAACTCTGGTTAAATTTTATTTTTTAAAGTAGTAAAATAATGGTAGTATGCGTAGCAATACTAATTTTAGACATAAATAACTTGATTAAGCACACCAATGTTTATAAATTTAATTTTAAAATAATTTTAGTACAGTAAATAAGTGGCATTTTTTTTAAAACCATAGTTTGATAAAAATTTAATAGGTTTGAGGGAATATTTTGTTTCGTTCAAATTTAAACTGTCTCTATTTTCCAAACATAATAGGGAGTTACTAAACTATAAGGTCTATATTAAATATTAATTTTTTATTAGAATACTTATTTGTAAAAATTGTACAACTACAAAAACCAAGTCTAACCGCATTTTGACTGTGTTGATTATTATTCACTCAAGGTTAGACCGAGTACGCGCAAATAAAGAAACTAATGAGGTCATTTACTAAGACTAGATGTTCTTACTTGACACTTCGTTCACAAAATGAACATGACACAAGTGCATGTATGTTTAGTCTGCGAATTATTTTTGTCTATACATGCATTCTACCGAAGCAAATCACGTGCACAAAAATTGTTAGAAACTTTTTTTTTAACGATCTTAGGATGAGTTTTCATATTGGAGACTTAAAAAAAATTTCCTGACCTTAAGAGAACCGGCTATTATTTACAAATTAATAAATGGATTAGGTATTTATTGTATTGTTGGTGAACTAGTTCAGTGCTAGCAAGCTCTACACTGAGCCAATAGGCCGAAATTAAAACGTTGGCCCGGTCCCATTAGACGGTTTCCGTTTATAGTTTTACCTATATACCAGCGATTTAAAAAAAAATTTTTTTAACTCACAGCACACTAAACAAGCGCTAAAATAATCAAGGAACACCATAATTTTTTACGGAGGGTTTTTATCTTAAAAAAATAGTATTAAGATTGTGTTTAAAATTTAAAAAGCTAAAATTCTAATAATTACGTTATTTTTTAATAATAATGTTGATCACGGATTCTAAAAGATTTAATTTCACACTTCGGATTTGTTTAGCTCATTTTTAATATTCCTCTGAAACTCCCACGGCACACTAATGTTAAACACGCTGCTCTGGACGAATTCTGGTGAGTTTCCTATTGATCGACATTCAACAAATCAACTTAAATTAGGTCGTTAGTAACATTTTTGCTAAATAATAGTAATAAAAATAAGATAGAAAATTAAATTAATAGCTTTAGTATTAGGACACTAACGCTAACCTTGTATACATGCTTTTAAATATATCTAGCTCCTTTATAGCCGCTTCGGCTCGCAGTAGACTAAACTACCGATGACGGAGAGATCGAGGTTCGAATCTCGATCGGGTGTACTGAAGGTGGTATTTCCTAAAAAAAATTCACTCTCGACGAAAATTCTGGTACACTTCCTATAAATATAACCTTCCTAATCCCTAAAACCATTAGCGTAGTTAATAAAGTCTGTTCACCGTAGGAATTGTTTTCTGAAAGGCCTTTTTCCCTACCAGAAATCTATTATATAGTAGGATATTGGTAGGAAAAAAGACCTTTCAGAGAGTAATTCCTACCGTGAATGGAGTATACATTAATACATAAGCGTATAACCCTAATGGGTAGTAAGACGCGCTGCTAAAAAAAAAGCTCCTTTACACCTCGTAAAAAAGTTCCCTCGGGGGGAACGCAACCTGTCTCACGCATCTGCATTTGTAGAGCACTGAAAAACGATTTTACTATAGATGTATACAGTTTTTAACTAAACTTACTGAAATAAATATATAGCAAGTTTATGTGTAAACTAGTATATATCTTTGATAAAAAAAATAGAACATTTTAATTATATCCTTCACAAAAATTTTTTAGAGAAACAATAATTCTAAAACAATTTCACTGATTGGTTTTAGTTTTTTTCTACGGTAAATGGTCCTTATTGGACAAAGTCCATTACAATAACACATACATTTGTCATTTGAAGAGCTAACAATATAACTTGCCTTTATTGCGTTTCGTAAAGGGGTGCACACATTCAATTTTAAATTAAGGGTGCCATCCACTTGAATCAACATACCCACAAGACGCTTTTTATCATGGGAATGTCAGTTATGGAACATCAAAAGCACTAAAATCATTCTCATTTATCTTTACATTTTATTTTGTTATCTTGTTGATTAAAAAAAATTGTTTAAAGGAAACTATCTATATTTTTAACAATTTTCTTTGATTTCAGAACATTTCACTTGAAGCGTCACTAAAAATATATGAATTATTTATTAAGATTTTTTTTAAACATAAAAATGTAAGGTTTTTATTGTTCTAGTTCATATCCATTTGAGTTTGAACTTTACTTTAAAACAAATAAACTGGTGCTATTAAACCAATTTCACTTTTATAAAATGAAGAATTCTGAAAACCACAGTTCAATGAGATTTTAAGTTCTAGCGTTATCTTGTATCTAATTTCTCGATTAATCTAACGTAAGCTTGACTCTTAAGATTATTACTGCTATTATTTTGTCTTGTTCATAACATATTTGTGTATCAAAGAAAGTAAAGAAAGGTTTGTGGAGAAGAGGGCTAAGCTGGCTTCTTTTCAGTAGATAATAAGAGCGTAAATACATTAAACCCACTAAAACAATTACAAGCTATCTTAAAATTTTCATTTGTGGCCATATCAAAACCTTATTTTGTTTGTTAGAGGTAGACCTATAGCTGTTTCTTGCCTTTTACTTTACCCTCCAAAGCATAAATTATAACGTAAAACGTCGTTGAATAGGAGATAGTTTTAACCTTTTCATACATTAAAAAACCTTTTATTCTTCAAATTAAACTATTTTAACTGGTAAGTAAGATGTCAGCTGCATTTTGGTGCGAGAAAAATTCTTAAAATATCAAAACATTTCTTAAATAAAATGGGGTTTTTAAACGTCTAATGCGAGTTTCAGTGCTCTTTCATGCATCCCAATTAAGAGCGTGGATCACATGCCAATCGGCTACAATCGGCTAGAAATCGTACATTTACACAAACATTATCTCACGTGGATCATTTCTGATTAAACATTAATGGAGATAAAGAGTTAATAGACGTTCTTAGCACTGAACATTGTTGAAATATTACATGATATTTGGACAAAAACTGCATTAAAAAGGCCGTTTTTGACCATTTTAGGATGGCTTCACAGATAAGCACTGTGCACAAATCTTCATTTTGTTATAACAGAGATATACTGTATTTATTAACAAGAAATTTTGTCGCTTTGTCCCCCATCGTCACCACGGAAAATTTCGAGTAATAATTCAAATACAATTGCACGGCACACATTTTTGGCATATCGTAGGTGTTTTCTTTTCCCTTTTACACACACACACGCACGCGCGCGCGCGAGCTGGGAGCTGTGTTGGGCCTGCTATGGTGGACGCTCTTAAAGTAAAACATATTGCTTAAGACACTAGAATAGTCGAGCAGAAATTACAATCCTTCACATGTTTAGATAGGGTCATAGAAAACAGTTCTGTGTTATTTCCAGTAAACATTAAACCCACGTACTACTACCAGTGTTTATCAATATTTAATCTAAAATTTAATCTACCTGATTGGCACTACCTAAGCTACTTAAACAATCATCCTCTAAGAAATATATATATTTAACCCGCTTCGGTGGTCACGTAGTCTAACGCGCTACTCTCGCAGTAGACTAGACTGCTGATGACGGCGAGATCGAAGTTCGAATCTCTATCGGGTGTACTGAGGGTGGTTTTCTAAAATGGGGTTTCACCCTACCTCCATGCAAATGTTGGTACACTTGCTCTAAATATAACCTTCCTAATCCCTAAAACCATTAGCGTAGTTAGTACATAGGCGCAATATAGCCCGAATGGTTAGTAAGATGTGGTGCAAATATATATATATATATGTTAAATCGTGCCTGTCCCACTAAATTTGTTCGAATCCAAAATATCTCT
>CABFWB010000953.1:178192-203909 GCA_902151455.1 Timema bartmani
TTTTTTTGCCGGTCAGGTGTATAGATGATGATTCACAATTTAAACAGCTCTTGGAATAAACACCTTTTATATTTACCCACGGGCAATCCACTCTTATTGGCACGTTCCGCCATATTGTTCTGAGAAGGACGTGCATAATTATGACCATGTATGTTGGCATTAACAGTAGGTATATATGGCTAATTCAAACTCCATTTTGTAATTGTGTGTGTGTGTGTGTGCGCGCGCGCGCACTGATATCAAGGTTAGTCCATGAGTAAGAAAACCAGAGGTTCTCTTTGTGGGAGTATAGGGAAGTTTTTATACAACTTTTTTTTTTGTCAAAATATATAGCCTATATAGTTTTTTAGCACCGCGTTTTACTACCCGTTTGGGTTATACGTTTATGTACTAAATACGCTAATGGTTTTAGAGATTAGGGAGGTTATATTCAGAGAAAGTGTACCCGCTTTTGCGTGGAAAATCATTTTGTAAAAAACCACTCTCAATACACCCGGCCAAGATTCGAACCTTGATCTCTCCGTCATTGGCAGTCTAGTCTATTGTGAGAGTAACGCATTAGACCATGCGGCCACCGAAGCGGGTGGGACATCTTAGCGGGGCATATTGAGAGGGGTCCTAAATCACTCAAATGTACTAAAAAAAAAATATCCGTGCACTGTTTGGTACATATTTTAATCTATGTTAACCCACAAGACGAATTAATAATTAAATTGTGTGTGTGATGACCTTGTGGTCTAGGGGTAAGGTGTCGGACTTCTGTTCTGGGGGTCAGGGGTTCAATCCTCGGTCCCGGCACAGATTTATCTGATTGCCAAACCCTTCCTTCACCTCTGACAAAATCACAACTTGTGAATGTGAGGAATGCCAGGCCTCTACCGTGGTTCGGAATCCACGTTAAACTGTAGGTCCTCCATTTCACCTCACAATCACATTAGCGTAAGTGCGTACAGCCCGAACGGGTAGTAAGACGCGGTAATAATAATAATAAAATTGTGTGCAGTGTTTGTTTGATCGTAAACAATTTGTATAACGCAGGCATAATTTCTCTCAGAATATATTACCAAGAGACAGAACAAACGTAAGATAACCACCATATTACACGACTTCCAAATAAATGTATCGGCTGCTGTCCGTATAGCATCTATGTTACGAGCGTATGCACATCTACATTCCAGTTTGTTGTTCAATCACGACCTTCACTGCCCCAATAATAATCGAGCAGTGAGTTGGCCGAAATAAGCGTTAAAAAAAATCAGGTTAAATACTTGTTTTGTTTTTGTTCTTCAAATGTCGTCTCAAATAAACGGCTGCCCCAGCCAACCGATGCCCCACTTAATTTAAACCCATTGTAAAATTAATCATATATAATATCCAGAGAACATAGTCTTTGTTCACATGGTTTAAGACGTCAATCTCTCAATATTTATTTATTTTAAATACGCCTTAGGTACTCGATCGATTGCTTAGAATTATAAATTCAAACCTGCTGGGATGAGATATTTAACGAAAAACCTATTTTAGTGGACGCCATATTGAAACAGATAGCCAGATTGAAAAACCATATACCTACATCGTTCTTTTATCCTGTCCCCTTAAATTATTGTAAGATTCTCTCCTTCCTTCTTTTTCCATCTCTCTTTATTCTCCTTCTCTTCCACCTTTTCCTCTCCCCCCTCCCTTTCTCTCTATATAAATATATAGCCCATTTATGGAGGTCTTTTTTAGAGAGTGGGAAACCATTTAGGAAAAACCCGCCTCAGTGCACCCAACTGGGATCAAACCCCGATCTCCCCGTCTTTGGCAGTCCAGCCTAACACGAGAGTAGCGCGTTAGACTATGCGGACACTAAAGCGGGTTGTATGCAGTTAAATAAAAAGAGTTTTAATTAGTTCAATTAAGGTATATATATATATAACATCATGAGTCCCTTCCCCATTGCAGGTGAATTCTCTTAAATATATATAAAACTCACCATATTTATTCTTTTCCCTCGGGTTATAAAGTTTATAAAGTCGTAGTCTATATCCAATATTTGCAACAACAAAATACCTAAAATAAACATATCACTTTCAAAACTCTACTAAAATGTATTCATTGAACCTTTTTTTAACAACCTACATTTGTCTTCATTACTATACATACATACCTTTAATATACACTGTTACAAAAACACTGAGCAAAAAGTAACATTTCTGTTTACCAAAGAGCATTATCAATTAATCAGACCTCATTTAAAAAAAGATATTGGCCAATAGATCAGAAACTTTTGGTTTTATAAAAATATATTTCATATAAAGTTGTTTATTTATTTTTATTAACACCACAACTTTGCAATGATAGTTATTTCATATCTTAAAGAGTTGAGGAGAAATTATCAAAATTGCAGATATCCGCTTATGTAAAGAACCTTCTAGGTCATTTTTACGAGAAAATGAAATTCGCCATTTTGTTTTTAATAGTAGGGCCTATTTAAATATGTATTTTAATCAAAATCGTTCAAGAAAATAAGTTTTTATTTTTTTCCCCAGTCATTTAATTTAGCACCGCGTCTTACTACCCGTATGGGTTACACGCTTAAGTACTAATCACACTAATGGATTAGGAATTAGAAAGGTTGAATTTTAGAGAATCCGCATTTGCGTGGAGGGAGAGTGGAAAGCCATTTAGGAAAAACCACCCCAGTTCACTCTCTTTAATTTTAGGACTGGCTATCTTAATTCCAAAAACCTCTCGAGAGAACCTCACGAAAACCTTAGATACCAAGTTTTAGCCCAATTAGTTAAAATGGTTCCGGCTCTAGGCCGAGGTACAGACGCACGACATATATACGGCGGCATCGCAAAAAAACAACAAAAACAAACTTTTTCAGGTTCACTGGGCCATGAAACGTCGATAGCCATTAAAATCTCGATTTTTTTTTACTATCATAATACTTTCTCTAACTTAGGGGTCAATAGAAATTAAAAAGAAGAGAAGAAAAATATTTTTTGTTTTCTTTATTGCTTTATTCTTTATAAGTTGGTTTGGTTTTTAATTTAAAAAAACACTTATTTATGAACGGAACAGATAAATAAGCGATATAGATTCTACTGTCAGTAGGTTACATGTGCAAGTAACCCAGATGTATTACATGTTTGTAAAAAGAAAACATCAAAACTTCTAAGCTTTGATTTTTATCTTCTCATTTTTATCTTTGGCCCATTTTCTTTTCTCCTCAATAGCTCTAAGATCAGATATAAAAAATAATGTTAACAATAGAGCAATCAATAATGGATGCTATCAAATCACTTTGGTATGAATCTCAGAATAATGTATGCCGTCCATTTGCGTTGAATAATTTAAACAAAGTCCATTCAATAACCACTCTTCCAGACTGTTCGTTGTTTTATTCGAATTTGTTAGTCTACATTGGAAAAAAAAGAAATGAATCCTTCTTTTTAAATGTTGTAAATGTATTTCATTCACTTGAAATGGTATATTATTTGTAATTATTAGTAGATGGACATAAAATACCACTAAACATCTTGTTTGAAAAAAACCAACTTATTTTAGCTGATGATAAAACATAATATTAACTTTTTTCAAATACCTCTTACTACCCGCTTGCGCTACACGCATTTTAATTGCGCTAAAGGGGTAGAAATTAGAAAGGTAGGAATAACCTCGAGAAAATAAACCCACATGGAAAAAAAAAGCCTATGGGAAAAATAACATTTCAATATACACGGCCGGGCTTCGAACCCAGACCCCTTCATTACCAGAAAATTATGCAAGGCGAGAATGACGCCTTTGTCTGCGTACTCATTTTTTTCGGATATAAAAAAAAAAGTCCAGGTACAGACTTGGTGCACCTATTTTTTCTATTGCCTTCGACTCTCTAGATGTACTTATATCTGAAGTAACGTTTGTCTAAAATCATTATGAGTGCATATCTAAATAGCGTCGTAGTAACTAAATCATATGTTTCTCTTTGTTTTCAGGTAAGATTATTTTGTCGAGTTCTTTAACAACTGAATGTTCAACGGTCATCTTGTTAATCAGGTATGTTCACGATTTTTTTTAAGTATCTACTAACAGAATCATACTTATCGTCAACATCAACAAATAATATCCTACAGTCCAAATTTCATATTTAAGATCCTTTTTAAATATACACACTTAATTTGTTATTAGTGTTAATTTATTGGTATTGATAATATTTATCAAAAGAGACAGCTGAAGATCACATTAACTGACATATGACTACGGAAAAAATAGATCTTAAAACTTTTTTTTAGCTGTTGGATGAGGCTCTTTCTATGACATTTGGACTGTACTTAATATTAGGCTGAAGCTATGACAAGATATTTGGTTGTTTTTAGTAAATTATCTAGTCAAATAAATTGTGGTGTATACTAATAAATAGAGTACTATCAAATCTTATTAAAGATTGAGTCCATTAGATTATAGGGTAATGGGACATACTTGGAACTACCACGTGCATTAATTAGCGTCCCCAACCCCTTCCTCACATACAAGTTTGTAAGGCCTTTTTTTTTTTCAGAACATTTTTTGAACCTCGGTCCTTTTGCTTAGGTAAACACGATTTATGAACACAAGGTAAATAGAACGTTCAAGTTTGGTTCTGGTCAACAAAGAGGGAAATGTCTTTTCACTTCTCGCACACGTATGTAAACGAGTCTTTCAAGAACTTTTGTTTTGTTATGCGACCGAAAGAACGTTTAGGGGGAATCGCTCGGGAAGGAATGTCTTAGTATGAGGACAGTTGTGTTTTATGTTGTCAATATTAGTCGGTAAACAAAATATATCTACCACATATGATGACATCTTGAAATATTATACACATACTCATGTTATTACGTAAAACTATGTTGGCCTCGTTTTAAGAGCATGATCGTTGAGGCGTTCTTTATGTGAAATATTATCATCGTCTTAGATACCTTGGTTCGACTACTATGGAGGATCAGTATATAGTAGTAATGCAGAGAGCATTTATTATTAATAGTATTCCCCTTTGGTTTTTTCCATCCAACCTCCAAACTAATGCAAATAATAATGCTAATTCAAAAACTAGCCTTATATTTTTGTTCCTTGTATTAATCCGCTAGTAACATTGTTACATGTAGCCCTACTAATAAAAAATATACATAATTTGTGTATCTCTTTCTTTCTTTCTTTGAGATGAATGATTGCGGCAATGAAGTTCTCATGTTTGTTATCAAAATTTATCTTAATCACATTTCTTTTTGTCAACTTCCAAGAGGAAAATGTTTTAAGAGCAGCTAGTTGATGTATACACTTTTAGATTGTAGACTTGAGTAGACATAAATCATTGTGAAGTACGTTAGAAGAGCATGACAAAGGATAATGAACCGTGGAAGGCAGAAACAAAGATGGAAGGGAGGAGATACAGGAGAATAAAATTGTGACGTGTCCAGGTCTAGCTGTTCATGGTGATTGCCGAGCACAATGGTAATAGCAGCAGCGCTAAGTCTCGTCTTGTGATTAGAACGTTTGCTCTAAAGATCTCTTCTTTTGTGAAGTCGGCCAAAATTAAAACAAAATTCTTGACCACTAATTTACAAAGGCGGCACCCTTGCTATATTAAACGTCCATACATCGAGTTGCTTTAAAACTGTACTGTAGAAATGTTAAATTAATATGAACTAAAACTACCATATTTATGTCGTAATTCTCGTGGACTTAATCCCTCATATTTGTCTTGGGACCTCCTTTGAGAATATATCATAAAAATCAAAGCTTGCTAAAAGGAATCTTAAAAAAAAATTAATTTCTGTGAAATTTAGAAAATCCTATACACATTTGAAACATGTAAATAGATAATTCATAGAGATCAAAATTAATATTCGCAAAATAATTCAAGAGTTTGAAATGTATCTGCTTTTTTGAAGATGTTATAAATTTTCTTCAATTTTAATTTATGGACACTCAGCATATTTGAGTGATTTTTACTATAACTGCCTAATATAAACTAAAACAATTTACAAAGCTTACATTCGTTAAATAATTTCTGCCCTAATTCATCATAAAAATAGCTCGAAACATAAAGGAAATTAATATTCATAAATTTTCTTTGGCCCCTACGGTTAGGAAGGTGTATTCCCGAAGCTCACTTTTATATAAAAATTTCATCCTGACTATGGCCGGACTATACCCCCCTTTCCAAAGTAAGTTTCTGGGTTCACCACTTACTTAACCATTGATACCTTTTCAGTTCTAAAGGGAATCAAACCCTATACCCTTTGGTTATGGATGCAAACGTGCTCTCATCTGAGACTAAAAGTTAAAATCTCAAATTTTTAAGTTTTTTTTTTTATAGAAAATGAAAGGCTATGTATTGATAAACCTCCTGTGAATCTGACCGGGTATTGAACATTGGCCTACCAAATCAGAGCAAAGCATTCCAGCGCTCCCTAAACAAGTCCCTTCCTAAAAGGTACAGTATATATTTTCACAAAAAAAGAACTTTACAACAACGTATGCACGCATGTATATAACCTCTTGATAAAACTCGATATTTATCGTACAAGAGATCTTCAGGAAACCTTCAACGAGCCACGACCCACCTCAAAAGTAACAAACAAACAAACAACAACAGCCCCCCAAAAAAGTGGTCTTGTTTCAGGCCTAGAGACGAGATGTATATCTCCTGAAATGTCGCTACAAATGGTCGACAACCGAGTAGGTCTTTTCTTGAAGATTATTTCTCGCTTTGGTTGTCTTCGTTGAGTCTCGTACCTCAGCTCTCCTACAACCAGGGCTGGGACGGGATGGACACGCTATTCACGAGACCCAAGGTCCATTAAAGTGCGGCCGAAGGGAGCGCAAGCATTTTTACAGTTATTATGACATTTTTTGGTCAAAATAAATCAAATATTTCTCCAGTAACAACATATAGTTTAGTTTTCTGCACATGCTAATATCAACAGATCTTGAATATCTGTCAAGGTTGACCTAGAATTTTGTCAAAACTTTTTCTGTTTTTTTAAAATATTTTGACGAAATTCCAGGACACCCGACAGATATTAAAGATCTGTTGATATTAACATGTGCAGAATACTAAACTCTATGTTGCTATAGAAGAAATATTTTATTTATTTTGGCCAAAAATAGTAAGGCTATAAAAACTGTAAAATTACTCACGCTCCCTTCTGCCGCACCTTAAGCTAGGTCATCATTTCCAACTAAAAAAAAGTCAAAGCTACTGGTACAAGTCGTCATTTCAAACTAAAAGCTAGGGGTAGTTTTAAGTCATCATTTCACACTAAACGCTACTCGATAGTTCCAAGACGTCATTTCAAATTAAAAGCTAAGGTAGTTCCAAGTAGTCATTTCCAACTTATTTTTTGTACAATACACATGATCTCTACTCTATTCATTAGTAACAGAATAACGATTTTTTGTAAATATATTGCCCTTTATTTTGTATCTTTAAGTTTTTTATATATATATTTAAAAAAGGCCATGAATAAAATGTACACCGTGAGACTAAACAGAGGAATATATATAATATTAGTCTATTAATATTGATAATTATGTTGTTTTATTTTCAGCAGCTTCTGTATTAAAATACTTTTTATGGTAATAAAACTTAAGCGATATGACTGTGTTTTTTATTTTGAAAAAAAAAGTACCGTGTCAAAAATACTTACTCGCATGAATAAAATATTTAATGTATATAAGTTATAATCTTTATTTTGTTAAACTGTTTTAACATTGTGTTTTTTATAAATCACTAAAGGCATCTTCCACCGAACTCTGGCTAGCCTAACACAAAATGCGCTATACATATTTATCAATTATTTAGGCTAATATTCCAGTTCGTGTTTTAAGTGACTTTTAACAATCCATTACAAACCATGTTCACGTTTATTTTACAAATCACATTTGTATTATTAATAATATAGCCACCTTGACTATATGTTCTCATACCTAATATTTAAAGTTTGGTTACGCTGGACGTTTCTAGACAACTCTGTGCCGCAAGTATTATTATCCTTGTGTGTAGAGAGATTGAATTAATATTCCAGTCATGTTGGTAGCGGTGCGTGCGTACAGCGTATAAAGCTTCTCTCCAAGAACTGGAGTGGCAGGAAACAGGTTGTCTGCACGGTTAATACTAGGAGACTTTAGCGCAAGGATAGAACACGAACCTTATGTCACGAATCTGTTTTTGTTAAATGGGGCTTGTTTTTTGTTTTCTTAATAGAGTTTAATTTTGAGGAGATTTGAAAAAAAATAATCACGATTTTATAAATACTTATGTCAAATTTAATGGTGTGTAATTGCGTCTGGAAATATTCCACATCTAGCTAGTATAAGGCCTACCTTTTGTGTTTATGATATTACTAGCTTGACTGGTGAGAAAACATGTACACTCAGTTTTCCTTGCAAGGTAGCAATTTTACCTTTCTTGGTTGAATTATGGTGTAACCCGCTTTGGTAACCGCATGGTCTAACGCGCTACTCTCGCCAGTAGACTAGATTGCAGATGACGAGAAGATCTGAGGTTTGAATTTAGGTTGGGTGTACTGAGGCTGGTTTTTTTTCCAAAATGGTTTTAAAATATTTGGTGTACCTTATAAGATAATGAAATTGGTCAAGGAATGATTGCTACCTTTCATGGTAAACGGAGGGTTTTTACACTGCCAGGGAGCGATCTCACCTTTCTTGGTTACACTATGGTGTAAGATTAGTTTTTAGTGTTTTATTTTTACCACCGCGTTTTACTACCCCTTCGGACTATACACATATTATGTACTAATCACGCTAATGTGTTAGGGATGAATAGGGTTAAATTTAAAGAAAGTTTACCCATATTTTCTTAAAGGTAGAGTGGAAAACAATTTAGGAAAAAAAACCGGCCTCATTACACCCTACAAAGATTCAAACCCCAATCTCCCCGTCATCGGCAGTCCAATCTATTGCGAGAGTGATGCCTTAGACCATTTTACCACCAAAGTGGGTAATAAAAGGCCATAGTGTAGGGTAAACGGAGTATACATGGTGGCTACAGACAGGGAAAACAGGGAAAACCTGAAAAGTCAGGGAATTTTTGGATGACAGGGAAAACAGGGAAATGTCAGGGAATTTAACTAAAAATAAGGAAAAGTCAGGGAATTAAAAAATATGTACAAAATATCCCATTAATTTCGCAACTAAACACTAAAACAAAAGTTAAAAATAGGCCTACCTAAATAAAATTACATTTTAATTTTTTAAATAACTGATAAAACTGTTTATGTTTAATAGATACAAACTTTTTTTAATATGTGATCAATAATAAATAAAACAAAAGTCATCCATCATCCACCATTAAAATTGGAAAAAAGTAGTCAGGGAAAATTGAAAAATGTTGCCTGGAAAAGTCAGGGAATTTGGTGAAATATGTTTTGTAGCCACCTTGGTATAGCAATCTCACCGTGCTAGATTCCACTATGGTGTAACTTAGAGGATAGGAACATAGCGTAAATAGTCAAGCTAAAATTGCTAGCCTTCATGGAGAATAGAGGGTATGTATTTTTGGAGTTGTGACTAACCTTCGGCCATGGGTAATGTTATATCGTTGAATGTCTATGTACTGATAGATGATACAAGCAAATGGAATGGAATCCATGAAAACCAACAAAATTTGGACTTAAGTTTTGATTTTCATAAAATTCCTGTATGGGAGGTCTTATTTCTTACTAAAATGACTGCTAAATAGAAAGATTCCGCTAAGAAAGAGGACCTACTCTCCGAATTCCTGACCAAGTCAAGCACATAGTTCAATATCTCAACAAGAGATAAAACTAGTACGATAGTGGCGCGGCCAGACAAGGTACTATTTGAACATCTCCCCCTATCTTTTTAAATAAAGAAATGTATACAATGAAGGGAAATTGGAGGGGTGTGGGGTGTTGAATAAAACTTGCTCTACACATTGTACAGCGTTATGCAATAAGTCTACATATTATTGTCTTAACATACGGAATCATGTGGTAGAAACTGTCAGTTTTTAAAATAATAGTGAAACTATCAACTAAAAAAAAGTTTGAATAAAAATTGCTGAGTAGATAAAAAGAAAATTTATTACTAAAAAGTGATTAAGTTCAACCTAATTCTTATAAAACCATTAACATCTTTGTTATGAGGCTTTTGTTTTATTTCGTCCATGTTAACTAGTATTCATCATTTACTAGGGTTACCATCTCCAGATCCTGCAAAAAGAGTATATTCTAAAAATGACGATGACCGTAGGGGGTTATTAATGTGACCGTTCTTTCCAAGCAGGATATTTCGAACGGGCACGTCACCCGACTTATTTTACCAACCGTCAGGCTAAAATCAATGTTTGTTTCACAAATTACCGAATATTGCCAAGTATTACACTTCCCCAACCTGCTACATAATAATGTCACCAGGATGGCATCATTTTCTAGGGAGAACACTAAATAATTACAAAAAGTTTCAAACAAGATAAAAAGCCACCTGATTAAAATTAATAAGGCATAAACAATATCTTAAAAAATTAAATTGAAAATTGTTATTGAAATAAAGGGTTGATTGCTGGGTTGATTGAAAAAACACGAGCCTGCTTTGGCGGCCATATGGTCTAAGGCTTCACTCACGTACTAGACTAGAATACCGATGACGAGGAATTCGAATCCTGGTCTGGTGTATTGAGGGTGGTTTCCCTTAAGTGGTTTTCCATCCATCCTACACGTAAACGCTGGTACACCTCTTCATCTAGATACAACCATCCTCATCCCTAAGATATTAGCGTAGTCATTACAGTATCGGAAAAATTGCGCCCGGGAAAACTGCGCCCTCGCATGAATCATCACACTAATAGGTGGGAAAAGTGCGCCCACACGACCTTGTTTGTCTCATATAAATAAGTATAACAAGGTCGTTAGGGCGCACTTTTCTCACTTTCCTCACGACCTTACCATTTTCACCGGCGTAGATCGGTTCATCGCATCCTTTTGTTTAGGAGGGTGGGTATTTCAAATCGACTCATCGCACATCACGAGGTCTTGAGGAGGTCAAATTACATCGATTCATCGCACCTGTCTCTTTGCCTGTTGGTTAGGTTAGGTTGGGTTAGGTTTTACAATGAAATAAAGATTAGTGTGTATCTGTACGCATTTGATGTGAACGTATAAATTGAAGTTACCAAACTAATTATTGACGACCTTTTATTACATTTTTTGAATCCAAGCTAGAATCTTCAAACACTTTGTTAGGTCCTTGGTCGTACTTGTTTTGTAAGTGTGTAAAACAGTGTGTTGGGCACACTGTTCCCACCTAATGGTGTGATGATTGATAGAAGGGTGCAAGTTTCCCTAATCCGTTAGTACATATGCATATAACCGTAACGGGTAGTAAGACGCGGTACTAAAAAAAATGAGGGGAAATGTAACTTTTTATCAATTCTATACAGTTTCTCTATCTTTGTTTTGAATAATCCTTTATGAAGGTTTGGGCTCAGTCACCCGTGGGAAAGTCGAGGGGTATATTCCTTGCATCGTGACATCCTGTGAAATATAATAAGTACTTGTTGTACATACTCTTAGCAGTATTTATTTCTTGTGACATCTAAGCCACAGGCCATCATTAGTCCACGGACACCCGACGGAAAACAACATTTACTGTGGCACTGTAATTTGTTTTGGTCTGCACGAGAAATAAGTCAAGTTCTAACACTTGGCGTCAACCATCATCTGTGACACAAATAATTCCTTTTAGCTATTACGTATGGACACAAGGTTTATTAACGGTTTGAACTAGGTCTTAAGAGGTGAGTTATGATAGTTTTATGTATAGATAAGGTGTACCCGAATTAGTGTGAAGAGTTTACGGTATAAATCTCTTTGGGATCCCCCTCCACATCTCCAAATCCACCCAGCCAAGATTCAAAACTCGACTTACTCGTCACAGGCAATGATCGTGTGGCCTTATACTGTGTAACCACCGGTGTGGGTCACCCAGCATTGGAAGTTTGTTGAAATGAAGCTAATGTTGCTGTAAATAATATTTTTCCATTAAAAAAACGCTTAGAATTTGATTCCAGGCGTTATTCATTCTGAACCCAATGGGAAGGAATCATTGGGAAGACTTAGACGCAGTTGAGAGTATAATTTTAGAATGGACCTGAAAGAGAGTGTAATTGTGGGGATTGGATAGAACTAGCTCACTTGAACTGCATTTTACTTACTTACTTTCACTTAGTTACTTTTGTAAGTGTTGCAATGAACTTTCGCGTTCCTAGTGCCATAGATTAAGCTACTTATTTTGATCACAACTTAACTTTAACCGCATGCACTAACATTCGTTTGGAGAAAATCATTTTTAATCTTAAAGTCATATTTGGTGGATCCTTATTTATTTATTTATTTACTTTATGGTATCAAGAACTCGAAAGTTCATTGCCGCACTTACAAATATGTACGCCACCTATCCCTATCTTGAGCTAGTTCTATCCAGTCCACCTCATAACACCCTACCTCTTTCAGGTCCATTCTAATGTTATCCTCCCGTATGGGTCTTCCCAACTGTCCCTTCCCCATGAGTTTGCCAGTCAGAAGCCTGAACAAAGTTCTAGATTCTCCCATTCGCGCTGCATGCCTTATCCCACATACATTTACGTGATTTTATTATCCTAACAATGTCTTGTGATGAGTACAGAAAATGTAACTTATCATGATGTAACCTCCTCCACTCCCCAGTATCTCCACCCATGTTTGGACCCAATATCTTTCTAAACGCCGAATGTATTTTTTTTCTTAATTTCCAATATACTATTGTTATTGCTAGTTAAAATTGTTCTCAAATATTTAAACACAGTATCCTTATAATTATTATCATTATTTTTACCTACCGTAAAACATTTCGAATCTGTATTCAAAATGTTCCTCTATTTGTTTTTACAAGCCATCTGAAATTAATTTTTCTAACAGAGTAGGAATAATAAGGGTATAATTTAGAGGAAATTAATCCGCATTTGCGTATAGAGATAAAAGAGGGGAGGGGGGTACTAATAAATAAAATATCCTCACTACATCTGGCTGAGATTCGAACCCTAAACTTTGCGTCACCACCACATCAGACTTGACGAACTTGAAGTCAAGTCTTCACGCTCACCACCCACCTCGGTGGTGTAGTTAGATAACGCGCTAGTTTCGTGTTGAGCTGGACTGGCGAGGATGGGGAGATCGAGGTTCGAATCTCACTGGAGTAAGCTGGGGGTGATTTTTCCTAAAAAGGTTTTTCACGCAAATGCGAGCTCACTTACTCTATATTCAACCTTCCCCATTCCTAACCCATTAGCCTAATTAGTACTTATGCGTAAAACCCGAACGGGTAGTAAGACGTGGTGCTAAGTATATATTCACGCCCACAGACGTGCAGTCTTGGTTTAACGACGTGCCAGTAAAAAAGAATTCACCCATTCACTGCAGTACTATTAATTTATCTTTTCACGAATATTTTTCAAGTATTTCCTTAGCTATACCCTAGTTTTGAGACACCATGTGCTAACATTATAATTTAAGTGTTACTACTCTTTAAACTTCGTTAAGTTTTATGGGTCTGATGTAAACGTTTAGGAATTTCGGGACTGAGCTGAAGTCCATCGAACCGAGTTAGTGGTCACGTTTCTAGAGTCACGAGGTCAGTGTGTGTGTGTGTGTGTGTGTGTGTGTGTGTGTGTGTGTGTGTTTCGAGCTATTGGGTAGAAGATACAGCTTGGGGTGAATTACAGGGTGTGTACACAATTCTAGTCCACTCGGTTGTTTTAGGGGATTTGATAGAAATAAGAAAAAGCTTAGTGTAAACGATGGCATGTGTTTATTTTAGTTTGTTCATTTGTTTATATTATGGGTCTTAATGCTTTTATATTGTACTACATGAGCTTATATTTAAATTCTTGTTTTACGTACATTACAAACCTAGGATGAGCTTTGGTGGTGGTGGTGGTGGTGGTGGTGGTGGGGTGTGTGTGTGTGTGTGTGTGTGTGTGTGTATGTATGTATATATGCATATATATATATATAACGAATCTGGGCTACATGATTCGTAGCCCAGTCTGTGGAAAGATTAGCCACTACTAATATATCATTGCCCAAAGGACTCCCGAAAATACTAATCGTACATCCTTTTCATGGAGGCTCTTTCCATGTCCCGATGAGATGAGGTGATGGTGATAATGAGTATGAGGGTGTGGAACCAATAGAAACACTTTAACCTAACGTATAACTAACCAAACCCTGGTGAACGTCGGGGTGATTCCCCTTTCGGAAAAAATACCGACATTTAAAATTTCAACAAATTTCTAAAGGAGTACCACTCCAGATATCGTCTAGGCGCATAAAATTTTCAAAATTTTGCCAAGGGAGGGTCCCCAATTCCCCCTTTGGTTTGGGGGTTAAAGCCCCTTTCGCTAACTGCCCCTCTAGCTAGATAAATAAATTTCCGCCACCACTGAAGTCGAAGGCGTTTTGTTCCTGGTACCGAGCCCGGTTTGGGCACCTGTTGGTCCTGACCAAGTGTACGCGTACCAAATTTGATTTCAGGTAGCATTGCTTTATTAGACCATCCCATAAAATACCTTCTCTGAATAATCTTGAAAGAAAAGTATGGCTTAATCGGTGCTAGCACGTAAGTTATCGTTTGATATCTGACAAGAGACTCCTCTATAATTCAAGTAAGACAAATTAAATAAACGTATGTGTCCATATATTGTGTTAGAGACCTTCTCGCCGAACTTAATTACAGTCCAATTTTAATAGGAAGAACCTTTTCTGACAGCTTATGACTTTACTAGATCGGCTTTCGCATATTTATACGTCAAGTCATGTTATCTGCCGTTGTCACTTTTGATATATATTATCAATACCTATAAAATAATAATAATAATCAAATAGTAAAATGTTAACGTTGACCGATAAAAAAAATATGATTTTATTTTCTAAAAGGTAGGTAGAGAAGGTAAAATAAAGACGATATAATTTTATCATTTATAGCTTCGTATCAAATCAAATATGAACAATATTGAAGATAAAATTTTACTCCATTAAATACGTTTAGTTAAAAAAAAAAACGCATAGAGTATTCTCAACGGTTCTTGAATATTTGCCAAGGACATGAGGTCATTTGAACAAAAACTTTTTAAATGAAGAGAAAAACTTCTGGTAAAATTCCACGATTGAAACTGTTAAAATAAAATTAAACTGAACTCTTATAATGTAGCAACAATATTGTTTATATCTAGGTAAAAAAAAGATTGTTTTGCGTAAAAACTGCAAAAAACACAGACATTAAGGCAGCTCCTCCACTAGTCGAAACAATCAGTTTGAAACAATTTCTTTCAGACAACTACCTCTAAACGTGTTCGAGGCTGTGGGATATCATCAGCAGACAAAACAAAATCTCCTCCATTGGCCAGCATGAAAACGGGGGAGGAAGACATGGGGTGTTATTTCTCTGATCCTTTGTCATCTCTTACTCGAAGAAGAAGAAGGGACTGCGAATAAACTCATGTTTTTGTCTTAAACAATTTATGAAAACGGTAACATCGGCTGCTTTATAGAAAAATTACGGGTTGGTGAGAGGAAGTCGGGTGTCGTATGGTCTAGAGTCGGATGTCGTATGGTATATTGGTATAAATGTCTATAATTGTGGTATTTACTTCTAGATTGATCGTAGATAACAGGATGCTGTGTTACATAATAAATTAGCATCTAACACTCTTTTTCAGTCTCTTCTTTTATGATTATATAAATCACAAATATACTCCAAAAACAAACACAAGGTTGTGACGGACTGCAGGAACACTTTACAAACGTAAAGAAAGTGGGTAAATCGCGCATGCGCGGATTGGTTTGTTCCTGCAACGTTTCCATTGAACATTGTACAGCCGAGCCGGACTGGGTCAAACAGTTTTTGATCTTTGGGGACGTTTCACTTTAAAAATAATGTAAATTTACTCGTCGAATTGTTTTTATTGTTCGTCGAAACAAATGTTTTGTTCGAAGTTGGTCTTGTTAACTAGTGGATGAGCGGCCTACCACGCGTTCCCTCCCATCATCCCTTTAGTTGTTCAGATACAGATATGTCACTATCTAACCTAATTGAACAAGATAAAGAAAGTGAATTTATAGCCGGGTATGATTATTTATATTGAATTAATTTTTTACTCCACATTGGTGGGCACGTGGGCTAATGTGTAAGCAACCTCGTCTGCTCTGGTTTGCCGCTGATGGGGAGGTCGAGTTTCGAATCCAAGTTGGGTGTATAGAAGGAATCTTTCCTAAATGGCTTCGTACTCTTTTCCCTTCTCATCAAATGCGGCTATATTTCCTCTGATGTCTACCTTCCTCCTCCCAACAGATGGTGGCTTTGTACAGCACATGTGTATTTTTATTTACTCCTCTCGAGTGCGTTTTCTACACGGTTCGGTGTCCGCATGGTCTAAAGCGGCGGCTCCTAAACTTTTTTCGCTTGCGTACCCCCTTGGCAGCCCATTTCCATAAATTGTGCCCTTAATTTTCTAGTAAAATGTTTAATTACTACATTAGTAGTTATTTATGATTTATTTATTGCAACTGAAAATAAATAGTCGAATAATGGGATTAAAAAACAGTGTGTTAATAAGCTTAATGCAAAGTGCATATATTTCTACATTCAAAAAACAAAAGTTACAATAAAAACTGACACATTTAATTTATTTATTACTTTATTAATAATTATAAAAACTATTAATTTATGTTTGAAATTGAAATCATTTTCTCAAAGGTCAAATATAGAAGAAAATCTCGCCATATCATTGAGTTAATTTCATAACTTTTGACTGATCTTTTGATTTACACTGCTGGCATTTTACGTAGCTCTTTTCGCCCCCTATTCAAATATTTTCGCGTACCCCCAAACGTCCTTGCACCTACCCCTGGTGCTACGCGTACCCCACGTCGGTAACCACTGGTCTAAGGCGTCACTATCTCAATAGACAAGACTGCCGATGATGAGATCGGGGTTCGAGTCCTAGTCGGGTGTAATGAGGGTGAATTTTCCTGAATTGAGTTTTCACTCTCACTCCACGCAAATGCACGTCAACTTCCTCTAAATACAACCTTCCTCGTCTTTAAAACATTAGCGTAATTAGTACATATGTGTCTAACCTGAACAGGTAGTAAGTAATACGTGGTGCTAAATAAAAAGTATAAGACATGCGTCGGCGCTTTTTTATGTTCGGCCATTAAACTCCCAGTCTTGATTGGTTTTCTGATACCTGACCTTGAAACAGTCTACGGGTGTAAAGGGGGGGGGGGGGGCCTTTTGGATCCAAANCACCGGGGCGTAAAAAGGGGTAAGGGGGTTAGGGGGGGGGGGGGGGACCTTTTGGATCCAAACATTGTATCCAGAAATGTTTGTTATGACTAAAAACAATTTGTTTTATTATTGTTGCGGCGAGATTTTAAGAATCGACTTTGGTCACAAATAAGTACAGTGTGTCACTAAAGTTTCACATTTTTTATCTGTGACAATCGTTCATAGATTTTATTGGGTTCACTCTAATTTGTTAATACAATTTTTATGTACCTTATTTATACTCTCCAGCCCAGATATCCACACCTCATACTAATTAAAGTAGGATGAGGAAGGTGTATGTTAAGAAAATGCATCAATAAGAGCTGCAATTACAATATATAGTAGTTACTTAGACAAGAGACAAATCTTCTTGAAATAATGATCTAGGTTCATATTTTATATGAATAAATAAGTCATGTGTTATGAGCCTGAGTTCTTAGAATTCACATCTAAAAGCATCAAATGTTTTGGGCATTTTTCAATTTAAATACTTATTCTTAATTAACTTAAATTATCTTTTTTACTCTAAAGCTATTAAAATAATTAAGTAACTAGGAAAGGTAGCCATATAATTCTAATTAACACTAATAAAAAGTAATTATATAAATAAATAGAGAGACTATAAACTTGTTGTTTGTCAATTTAAAAAAATTGTTAATTTATTTGCTTGATCCATTTTTTTTTCAAAGGAAACTAAATGTATATTGTTTTAGGGGTTTTTGTGGTCATAAAAAGGGTTAGAATTAAAATTATGATTTTATTACATAATAGGTACTTGACCAAATTTAGTTCTGGCAATTATTTTTAATCGATTCATTAATACAAGCCTATTGCCTTTGCTTACACTGATTAAATCAGCAAATAAATATTTTCGGAGTAGCAATTGAACATTATTTACTCTATTAGAAGTTTTTATTTAACCTGTTACGCCATTTGTTTATCTCTGTTTTTTGGTAATAATCTCTTTTTTTCATGCAAGGCTTACGTTTTCATCAAGCTATTATTTTAATTATATTGATTATCTACTTAAATTTTTCTTTGATTGAAAATCTAAAATTTTCTTAGACTTATCTGCCGTAAATTTCAAGCTAACAAAACTGTCTTGAATGCATTAATTCATTTGATACTAATACTAAATGTTAACAAAAATGATCTTCCCAGAACTTAGAAACTTTTATCTTTGTACTTAGCACGTAAAATAGCTTCAAAGTATATATCGCATCAACGAGTGATAATTGATGTTAATAGTAGAAGGTGTGAAAAATTGTACCTTGAAAGAAAATAGAGCTTGTACTATTCCTTCTACTTTAGTACTAATGGGAATTTTAATGATCGTTTCAATATGTTGTAGCTCACGTAAAAGACATTTTTTTAGAACATAGACGTGTATAATTTCTTATATAATTTAAATAATAAACTCTATGGGACAAAATGAGCTATCTATAATACAAACACCAACTAGGTTTCAATTTTTGAACAAAATAGTTAAAAGTAAATTAAAATTAAAATTCGAATTAAAAAACTATGTATTATTAAACCTCCCTTGGCTTAGAGATATAATTAAAATAATTATTCCGCATCACATTTCATAAATATATAACATTTAGCATCTAAATAAGTTCATACGGAATCCATTTAACCATTTCGGCTGTAGTACCAGGTAGCCTATAGATAAGCAAACATGGGGACATAACAGAATTGCGAAATACATATTTTTGAATTAAGGGGTACTTAACACGATAAGATTCATCCTAATCTCGATAGTATTGGACAAAGCACATAACCTTTTGTGCTAATAATCATAATAACTTACTGACAGTGCAATTAAATTAGATTTGATTTGTTCGTTGGAATATTTCGGGAATAGGTAAAGGTATTTTTTAGGTTTTTGTTAAGAGAAGTTAACCACAAGTTAAGGGAACCTTGATTCTATTTAGAGTGGTGTTGATGAAGATGTTTACTATTTACTTGGGTAAGCCAAGATATTCAGTTAGTAAATACTTTCTAGACACTAGGGCTGGCTATATCGTGATAAATCAACTGTCCTGGGCTGGCGTAGGCTGACTGGGCACTGCTTCGGACCTCAGGCTACCACAAACATTTCCCTCACGAGGTGATTTGGACACTTCTATCAATTAATATTCTACTATGAAGTGCCCAACACACCTGCTTAAATGCCTTCTAGACGACTCGACGGCGCCCAATCCACCTGCTTACAATTCCTTATAGTCGACTCGACGGTGCCCAATCCACCTGCTTACAATTCCTTATATACGACTCGACGGTGCCCAATCCACCTGCTTACAATTCCTTATAGACGACTCGACGGTGCCCAATCCACCTGCTTACAATTCCTTATATACGACTCGATGGTGCTCACTCCACCTGCTTACAATTCCTTCTAGTCGAATCGACAGTGCCCAATCCGCCAATCTCTCACATAAGTGCTCAATCAACTATCAGCCGTCCTGAAATGTTAGTTTTTAAGTCATAATATGATATGATTATGTTTAGGGGTGCGCCAAGGTATCTTTTTAAAATGTAAAGTGAAATTGAGGTAAAGCTTGAAACGTAAAATAAAGTTGACTCTTAAGGCAAAGATAAGGTTTTTGTTGTCGTCACATCGTACTACTTTTAATTTTTACATTATCCATTGAGATAAAACAAAGAACATCATATTATTTTGTGCTGACATCCAAATTCATCCATGCGCACGTCATAGAGGTCATTTTATTACTAGTCTGTGTTCAAATACGGTTTAATGAGATATTATTTCAAATCTCTTCATAATGCTCGTATATCGAAGCTTCCTCCTCCCTTCGAAAATGCGAGGGTTATTGTTGGTGTCGAAGTTGAAACGAAAGAAATTTTACCTTTGACTTCAACATTTCAAAACTTTGCAAGCCCCTACTTATGTAAATATAGTTCACTTTAGATAAAAACCTTAGATTAATTTGTTTCGCTAAAAAAAGATAACAATTTTCTCAAGATAAATTGATTCACTTAATCCGATCTAAAATATATTCCTCGTCATTTTTTTTTTTTTCAGACTTTCAATAAATACTAAGATCCTAAATATTTGAATAAAATTAAACTTAAAAAGTTGAATTCTAGAAATAGTTTTATGAAATGTTCAAAATACCACTCTCTTCCACCAACAGTTAATACAAGTTTTATTATACAAATCCACCTCTTAAAAAAATAAAACATTCCTATGGGAGTTCTTATGAAAACCTCAGCAGAGCAAGGTAATGACTTAGGGAATAAAAATGTAGATGACAAGAAAAGAAATAAAAAAATTAAGCACCCCGAGACTTGAAACTAGACTTACCAGTTCTCTTCCCTCCCCCCCGTAGAGCTTGATTTAAGATGACATCTCGGTCGTGGTACGCGATAGGAGCTTAATTACTAGACAATTAAATTTTAAAATTACGTTCCGGCATTGTATATATATTTTTGGCGCTGCTTATAACACTTGGGAATACCGCCTCGGTGGACGAATGGTCTAACTCTCGCAATAAATTAGACTGCCGATGGCGTGGAGATCAGGGGTTCGAGTCCCGGTTGGATGTACTGAGGGCCCGCCATGAGGGGGACTATTGGTACCATGATATCGGGCTTGGGCCCAAAATCCAGAACGATAAATTACAAAAAGTACATTGTAGTAGAGTAAATAAAATAAAACATGAATGATGATCACTAGAATACCTATCTCTACTAAGGATTAGTGCATGCCCAGCCCGCAAGCTTTGGTTTTCTCTGTAGGAACTTATTGGCACTTAACACAATGATATAGTTGGATCGGTCCAGTCTTATCCTTCGTTTCGAAGTGTTCGGAAGTTTCAAGGAGCCTATTATGTTTGTATCTAAATTAAATTTTGAGCGTGAAGAAAGTCGGGTAGTGAACCGAGTTAAATTTAAATATTTCATAATGTGCGCAACATTTCAGTGTTCAGTTACGGATTAATTTGCGCACACCCACTTCGGTGGCAGCGTGGTTTAAGGCGCTAATCTCGTGTTGGACTAGACTGCCCAAGACGGGGAGACCGGGGTTCGATCTCGATCGGGGGCACTGAAAGTGGGTTTTCATAAACGGGTTTCCTCTCCCTCCACGCAAATGCGGGTGCATTTCCTCTAAATGAATCCTTCCTAATCCCTAACCCATCAGTGCAATTAGTACATAGGCGTATAACCCGAACGGGTGGTAAGATGGGGTGCTAAAGAAATTTGCTCACATTTCTTTTGTTTTATGAGTGACCAAAGATTAAAAAAAAAAAATGGTAAAAATTTAAGTCGAGCAGGGGCGGCAAAACAGAGGGGAGGAATGGTGTCCCCCTCCTTTAAGCTGAAACATGGTGTTGAGTCAAATTCCAAATAGATTCCATTCGCAATGGGAGTGGTGGTAACTGACAGCTAGCAGAAGCTGTACAATTTGTTGAAAGAAGACATAACTAAAAACAAATGGTTGTTGTGAAATTTTTGACTGCAAAAAGTGACAACAAATCAACGTATTATCTTTCAGATCATATGGTTTGGCGACTGGATACATAAGAGTAGATCTGGGCGCTTTTGATAGCTGTCGCTTGTCAACATTCCTATCATAGATGGAATGTAGCTTCTAGAGGCATCCAATCATTACCATCTCAAGGGAAAGACTATTCCAAATAACTTCTGAGCGCATCCAATTCTCCAAAATTTGCTGTAAGGGGCCCACTCTAAATATATTTTCTGAATGACAAAAAATCTAAAAAAAATCTAAGTTGAAGACCACTCCAAATAGCTTCTAGATCCAATTATCAAAATATTTTCGGTAGAAAACCACTTTAAATAGCTTCTGGCTTCTGATTTTCCAAAGCATTCCAGACAAAGATAACTCTAAATAGCTTATAAAACATTCAAATAAAAAAATCTGGAGAAGAACCACTTCATATAGCTCTTAGAGAAATCTAGGTTTCATATAGCAACTAGGGAAATTTAGTTTTCAAATATTTTACAGAAGAGGGCCACTTAAAATATCTTATAGCGGTATTTAAATCTTTCAAGGTGTGTCTTAGAATTTAATGACAACTTTTTTATTTTAATTTAAAAAGTTTCTCATATGCTCATGACAGATATTCAACAGTTGTTGAGGGCACCATACGAAGAAAATTAAACTATTTATGTTTCTACTGGATAAATACTTGATTTATTTTGACGAAAAAATTGTTTTGCTATAAAAACTGCAAAAATACTGCCCTTAACTTGTGTTCCCTACACTCCCAAATAAGGCGTATTTTGTGATTGAACTAGGGACCAATAGTTTAGGCGTCCGCTTCAACAACAACAACAACAAAGGGAAAGTGACGGATAAACTTTTTTTTTATAACGCATATAAGGATTTATTCGTTTGACGACTTGACGCTCTTTTTCGTAAACCCCGGTCAGGTGGTGGTGCTGTTGGTGCCTTCACATAAACGCAATGACAACGTTTATTTCTAAGACGAAACTTGGATCCTGTGTCCTTGGGAAGGAGTTAATTTATTTAATCCCTAAAACCGTGAGTTTCAGTGAGTGTAAGATTACATTTTCTTTCATTTTTATGGGACTGTTGAGTGGTGCAGGTGGTCCTTCTCTCACCTTACCCCCCCCCCTCACCCCACCCCTAGATTTGAAGGTGTATTAATGCTTTTAAATTCCTGAACGAAAGAGAGATAGAGATACTGCAGTGGCTTCTCATCTTCCCTGGACCAGTCGGACCAAGCCNCCCCTAGATTTGAAGGTGTATTAATGCTTTTAAATTCCTGAACGAAAGAGAGATAGAGATACTGCAGTGGCTTCTCATCTTCCCTGGACCAGTCGGACCAAGCCATCTCCATCTTCTCGAGTGGAATCTCCTCACTCTTCAGTGACCGAATGATCTAAGGCGTCTCTTATCTCATAAGAAACTGTAGGGTCGATGAACGGTGGATTTTGGTTCGAGTTACAGTAGGTTTTCCACTCTTCCTCCACGCAAATGTAGGTATATTTCCTCTAGATTTAATCTTACTCATCCCTAACACATCAGCGTGATATGCTTATAATATGCGTATAATTCAAACAACTAGAAAGACGCGGTCCTAATTTTTTTATTTGAAGTATTTAACGCGCACTTTCTGAACCATTTTATTATTTCAGCACACGAAAATTTATATGAGCGAGAGTGAAAGGTCTTACCAGTTTTGCCGGAAAAGGATTTTAGCACAATATACACTGGACCGACAGCTTTATTTCCCCTCCAAGTGTATAACCCGAACGGGTAGTAAGACGCGGTGCTTAAAAAAATCACTTTCTCTCCGAAGGAAGTTTTGCTACAGATTTTTATCTCTTTAGAAAAACCCATCGGCCCCAGCTGGGTTTGAACCCATGATCAATGGATCCTGACGTGAACACTTTACCCTAAGACCACCGAGGTTGACCAGTGTCGATAAAAATCGCTAATGGACTAAAACTGAGAAAGGTATAGACTTTCAGAAAATGTATCCACATTTGCGTGAAGGAATAACCATCCTCATTACACCTTATTGGGATTCGAACTGCGATCTCTACATCATTTTCGGTCTAGTCTAGCACGAGAGTGACTCGTAAGACCGCACATCCACCAATGCGGGTCATTGGTTTTAGTAATATGTTAGTTCGTAAATTGAATGCTGATAAAATATTTTAGTCCAGAAAGTGCACATTAAATGCCCTTAGTTAAAAGAGCTATTAATAGTTTATTAATATTAACATTTATTTTGAGGTACACCACTGAATTGAAGTGATAATGATCATAATGTGTTTGCATACTCAAATAATAAGTTAAATATCTCTATTAAAAATGATATAAGGCTTTCATGATAAATTCAAAAGTCTGGCCTATTATAATACTAATTTAATGTTTGTCAGGGGCTACAATAAAACAAAAAAAAAGTTATTTCAAGTTTGTAAGTATAAGTTAAAGTTTACAATTTATTCTACTACCTGCTGTGAATTCTTTAAAATACACCTGATCTTACCTTGTTCCATACACATTTTTTTTGCTACTAAACACATGTTGATGATGATGGTCACGTACTTGAGTAACGATTTGTATTTCTACTAACAAAATATTATAAACATAAGCTTCGCTTGGCTTTTAGATCCATCATCACGTACTTAAGAATGTAAAGGACACTTAAAATTTGTCTTCGTTACAAAAAAAAAAGAAGATTGGGACATCAATAATTTATCTTTAATGTTAAAAGTTTTCATATACAAAGTATGATTTTATTTGGAAAGAACCTTTGTGAAAATACAAACATATTTTTATGCGGTCAAAATTGATAACATTTTACTTTATTATTAGGGTTTATTTTATAGATGTCGATACTATCTATAAAAATTTACAGTTGAAGCTCACGTGACTTGACGTGTGAATTAATGAGAATTGTTTTAGTAACTTATGTAACTGTCTAAAAAAAAAAGCTTCTTCCTATCTGAATCTGACTGTACAAATATAATATTGATGTTATCAAACACATATTTTGTATCGGTGTGTTTATTTCAATTTTTTTTTTTAAGACGTTAAAAGAAGCAACCAAAAACAAGAATCCCAAAATGTTTTTATTTTTTCTATTTATGGAAGGAAAAAGGTGTTTTTTTTGTAAAAATCTCAACATATACAGTATTTATAAATACAGGATCTATTTTAGATGTTATTCAATACTATTATTTCAGGGGTTTTTAACCGTTTTAAGGTTACAGACCCTCCAAATTGAGTGGCCAATATGTACCCATACTGTCAAAATCAAACATCAGCATCACCAGTCCTATTAGGTATCAATATGACTTAAAATATGTCAGTAGCTTGGTTTTACATCACATATAGATAACTAGGAACAAAACATATGAAAGAAAATTATAAGGATTTGATAATATTTATTTATAAAAAAACAGCAAATCACAAATACACTTAATTCGTCCTGAAAACGGTGATAGTTTATTTTAATATAACATTTTTTTATTCGATATATAAGCTACCTTCTTTGATGGCCGCATGGTCTAAGACGCCAATCTCGCAGTAAACTAGCCTGCCGATCATAGGGAGATCGGGGCTCTAATCTCGGTCGGGTGTACTGAATTTGTTCTCCAAAATGATTTTCTATTCTCCCTCCACGTGAATGTGGGTGCACTTCCTCTAAATTCAATCGTCCTTTTCCATATAACCCACTTGCTTAATTATTACATATACATATAGGCCTAACCCGAACAGGTGTAAGACATGTTGCTTAGAAAAATAAATGGTACGGCACACCGCACAGACTTTCTCTCTCTTTCTATAAACTCGTAAGATTTCTGAACGGAATAA
>CABFWB010000954.1:0-21117 GCA_902151455.1 Timema bartmani
CTGAGCCATTTTAAATACTCACAAACAGATGTAAACACGGTCAAATACTTCCGTAATGGCGTCTGTGGCTAGCCAACAGACAGATGTACTCAACGCGCATTCGCGGAACGGCAGCCGCAGCGCTGCAGCGGCCCAATTTCAAAACTGTACTTAGTTAAAAAACACGCCTCGTATTTTAATTTCAACACATATAACATTTGTAAAATTCCAGAATCTATTTCTCAGTAATTATTTGCAGGTGTGTAAACACTTTGATGCTGACCACTACAGTAAAGTATATTCAGCGTATAAATTGTTAGGCAAGATGCAGATGGCCATGGATCAAATGCACATGCATTTTGCATCTGCTATTCACAACTCTGCCTTTAATGTTGTTCATGGCTATGTGGAGCTATGCTTTGTTCAAACTCATGGTGAAGACCCAGTGATTTTGCACAAGAAACAGTTTCGTGAACTTTGCAAGGTATGTAGTTGATTATCCTATTTTTAATTAATTTTTAACACCTTATTCAAACACCTTTTTATTTAATTGAAGACAACTCACTTCAATGATTAATTCATAGTAACTTAAACCTTATCTCACAGCTTGAAAGTGCTAGATTAGAGTTCAATATTCATACATTTAGGTAAGGTTAAGGATTATTTGTGGATGGGATGAAAGAAATCACACTTGCCCACATGTATAGTTGTTGCCAATTTGGTTGATAATTCTTCCAAGAAAATAATCATCTACATTTATTGTTTTGCCATGGTATACATTTCAAGAAAACGTGTTAAATGACTTGAATTTGAAGTTGTATTGCCCAACATACAACATTATGCTATACATGCTTCAGCACATTTTATGTTGAACATGGGGGTGCATCAGATTATGTTTCAAACATGATGTTATACATACAGATACACTTGCAGATGCACAGTGACTCTTAGCTCATGATAATCTAAGTAGAGTACAGAGAATTTTCAACCAAACTGTATATTATTTTTGTATTGCTTTAGTCTCACAAAATAAACAATCTTATCAATACATTAATACTCTACTAAAAGCATTCATCAGCAAATACAAGAGCATTTAGGATCATATTTATACTCTAACACCTGGGAGTTTATTTAAACATTGTAAGGAGGATAGAAGGGCAAGGCCTACACACTTAAAACTGTAGGCCTTAAAGTCTACAATCAAAACATAACAAAACACATAATTATGTAATTTTCAGAGTACATCAGTCCTCTTCTTCAGCAGAAGAGAGTAAAACACAGGCTAAACTATTCACTGGAAGCATGGCTATAGGTTGATCAAGGTCATTTAGATACTGATGTTGGTTGTATCTTGCATCACAAAAAAAAAATTAGTCATGGATTCTGCAGTTGCCTGTTCAAACTTGTATCTTAACTCTTGGCAGATGAATATAATGCTGTGTGTGTATATATATATATAGAATGTTGTATATATATATATATATATATGTATTTATATAGACATATATAAATACAACATTCTATCCATCTACCAAGAGTTTTATCTACATACATTTAGTAGATATTTGTTGAATATGAATTTACATCTCTTACCTAGAACTGTACTGATTATGATAAAAAAACATTGATTTTCTTAAACCCGATGGTATAATCATCGAGATTAGTATAGTTAAAACAAAAAAATGAACCAATATCGGCTAAGAGCCTAATAATATGCATGAGGCAGGCGGCTAGTGACTTGAATGTTTATGCTTGCACAAACTTACAGCACTGTTATTTGTACTTTTGGTGGAGCATAGGGAGTTTGGGTTTCCTTAGTTTGAAAATAGGGGGGTGGAAGGTTAATAATTTAGAATAAATTTTTGTATCCTAGCATTGCTTATAATATCACTAGTCTGTCAAGCGGATTGATTTAGTCTTTTCATGGTAACTTTGCATTTTCTGACGGTTAACAATCCTCAAACAATCTTAAAGTTTAAATAGGTTTTGCCACTATGACAAATGATTTAAATTTATATCACTTGTTAAATATGCTAATTTTAGTAATTTTACAAATGTCATGGAATACAAAAACTACCATTAAATGGACTATATTCTTTTTCCATGCTAGTCTCATTGGACTCTATAGTCAACAGCTATTTATTTTATCTTCTAACAAGAAGGCATGAAGGTAGTGATAAAAGAGCCATAAAGGCCATCTAGTGATACAGTTAAAATGAAAAAGAGAAGATATGTCTGGCGTACCACTACAACCAAAGGTCAATCAATTTGAGCAACAGAAGTCTTAATTTGGGTGTGATGGGGAAGATTAAAGAGATGGCTAATCTAGAAGAAAAATACAGGAGTGTCAAAACTATACCAAGTATAACACATAAGCTTAAATTTAAATATCTGTTATGAGTTTAGTTAAATATTTTTTCTACACTTTGTGTTTTATTAACAATATATATATATATTTTTTCAGTTTGTAACTGCGGAGAGTTTCATCCCTTGTTTGCTAGACCTTTGCAAAGCACTGTGGGAGATAATGAAAAGCTATCACAAAGTTATTATTTGGCAACAAAGAAATGATTCAGATAAATTGACAGCTGGTTAGTACATTTTCTTTTCTTTTATAATGTTTATTTAAAATGTGGAAAGTATGACAAAACATATTTAGCTATGAGTATTTTATGTAAAATAATCAAGTTGTGGCTGTGCAGTCCTTAAAAAAATTACACTGTTATACTTTATGAGATATAAAACTGTTAGTATATCTTTTACTGATGATTATTTGGACTTAGCATGTCAAGTACAATAAATGAAATTTGTTAAGAAAATAATCTCTTTTAGTGCATAAAACTATATTATTAAGCTATCATTATTTAAATTCTAAATAATATCCCCCAAAATTTAAGATAAATATTCTTATAAATGTAATAAAACATCATAATTTCAGCTTAATAAACCTTAACTACTAGCAATCTCAAACTCAAGTGTAGTAATGTATTAAATAAAACTTCTGCTAGTCATAGGTACAAACACCAACAATAATAACTATAATATCTCAAATTATGATTTTTTTTAGTCAATTTATTTTTTTAAAAACAAATCACGTGTCAGATTCCTGAAGTACTTAAAGGTACATTTTCAGGTTTTGTAATGAAATATCTAGACTTAAAAACTTATTTACACTCATTTATAGTGATAATTGGTTTCATAATATTGAGATTGTTCTTCTTAGTTCTCGCTTTCCTAGGAATTTGAATATCTCGTGACTATGTACATTTCTCTATTGGATGTTGAGCAGGTATTGCGTGAATGGTTGGACATTTTTTGTTTTTTATCAAAATAATTATATAGTGAGTATTGTATAGTTGGTTTATATGATGAATTTATATTGGGATGGATGCTTGTCAGCATTTTTGGTACCAAATATAAATTCAAGTATTTTTGCTTGTAAATATAGAGTTTTGAAAGTATGGCATTCAGTCATTTCACCCCAGATTGATATGTCATAAGTTATTATTGACTAAACTAAGTATATATATTATTATTTTTGTTTTTTATATATAGGGTCAGTCTCAGGTTGACCACTGATTAAGAAAAGAATAACAAAAAATTACCTGGAAAAAAGTGCTTGAATTTTGCCCTTTGTGGGTAATTTAAAAATAGTATTATGTTAGATCCTTTATTTAAATAACTCTTTATGCTCATGTGACCAAACTTTACATTTACATCTATTACTGTTTCCAGCCTGTGGCCTAGGTCAGTTTTTATTTAAGACATATATTTTTCAATACTTGCTTGCTAGGCCTGTCATGGCTTCATATGCCTTATAATCCAACTTAAGACTAGGACAGGCACAACATCCAGTCCCCGGCCATTTATTCATCACTGTGAAAAGGTAAACTCACATTTCACCAATGATACATTTTTTCGGCCATGTCAGGAATCGAACTCTGTACCCTTAGTTAAGTAGACAGACACACTACCGACTGAACTAAAGTAATGTGACCAATCTACATGAATTAACCTATACTCAATTTTGTATTAAATTTAGAGAAAAATCATACTGCTTGACATTTGAGCAATAACTCCAACCTGTCTTGTCTAGTTAATCAAAAGGTGGTTTTTTAACATGCTTCTACAGTGCGATACCATGCACACAGTCATATTCGGATAGGAAGACAAATTTTTTACAGTTATAAATTTACTAAAACATCTTTAATATAGTCAACCTCAGTGGTCTTGGGGTAAAGTGCTCGCCTCAGGGCTCAATGTTCATTGGTTCAAACCCAGCTGGGGTGACGGACTTTTCTGGAGTGATAAAAATCCGTAGCACAACTCCCTTCAGAGGGGAAGTAAAACTGCTGGTCTCAAGTCAATTGTGGCATGTAAAAGAACTGGAAGCTCTGTGAAAATATCTTTCCCAGCAAAATTGGTAGGCCCTTTTGGTCTCGCTTGTAGAAATTCTCGAATTCTTGTGTGCTGATATGATCAGTGGATTCATAAAATGCACATTAAATACCTCAAATAAATAAATAAAAAATCTTTAATGTATTTATTAATAAAGTCATGTGGTCTGCAACCCCAGCTCACTTGACTTGACTTATGAATATATTAGAATAACTTTAGTAAAAATTTATAACTGTCAGCGACTGTTCTTCCCACAAAAATGTTAATAAACTTCTGTTTAATACATCTACATTCTATTCATGACTGAACACACATCACATGTGGAATAATGGCTTTCTGATCCAAACAAAAAAAAAAGTTGAATAAGCATGGAGATTAATTTCAGGGCTGTACCAAGAATATATTTTTTACCAAGCTTTTTTTTTGTACCTAGATGCAGTGGCTATTGGCTGAGTCTCCCAATGGGAAAGAGTAAGGAATTTTGCTAACATTAAATCCTTCTTAAAGTAATTTAAAACATAATTGATTTTGTTGGTGGTATGAATTGTATAATACTTTGATACTTGTCTAGGCATTGATTAGAAACACTATTTTTTTAATTCAAATTCATTACAGATATGTTCATATTAATTCTAATCCCTTGAATAATAACTGGGAATAGTACACTTCTTAAGATGAATAATATAAACTTTTCTTTGTCATATAACAATAAAAAAATAATTTTATTATTGATACACACAACAAGAATATGGCATTTTGAATAACCTCAATATTAAGATTGTTTTGTAAATTCTATACAATGATAAGGTAACAAATGTATTTTCCTAAATCACTGAAAAACTTCTAGCCTAATTGTGTATCGATGCCCTATACGCGTTGATCTGATAATTCGACCTATATTGCAAAACACTTTAAAACCCACTTTGATGGCCTTATGGTCTAAGGCATCACTCTTGCGATAGTCTGGACTTCTGATGACAGGGAGATTGGGGTTTTATCCTGGTCGGGTGTACCTAGGTTTTTTTTTCTAAATGGTTTTCACTCTCCCGCCACACAAATGTTAGTACACTTCCTCAAAATTGAACCTTCCTCATTCCTATATTAAAAGGTTGATTAATTTGGGACTCTAATTTTCTTTGGAAATAGTTTTAATCATAAGGATCAAACTTGTGTTTTTGGTAATAAGGTATTTTAGTGCAAGCTCTCTTAGGAGAAAGAAGTTGTAGACTCAGGGAAGGCTAGGTTTTGTTAGTTTGGAATAATTCATAATAATAAACATTAGTGGTCTGCGAGCACCAGTTTTTTCATTCGGTTAAATCACATGCAAGCTATTTTAAAGCCTCTGAGTGCCATTTCGAGATTGGGTTTAGTAAATTTATCATTTTAAAACATAATTATGTAAATAAAAACAAATATATATTGAAATTATTTAAAAAAAGTTTTTAATGAAATATGACTTAGTTATTTTAAAGAAAAGTAATCTTTTAAAACCTAAACTAAATACTTTTTAAATCATTAAGAAAATCAAGCCTTACTAATAATCATAATTAATAAATTATAGGACTAATTTTAAAATTTACTGAAATTTAAACTGAAAAATTAATTAAGAATCATTTCAGTACTTATAAGAACAGTTTTAAAAAAATTTGTTTATACAGGTTTGGATGCACATGCTTAGTACTTTTTTTAATGCAAACAAACCTTTTAAACCCCTGTCCATTTGGAATGCCAATCTCACTTGATGTTGATTCACTTGGTATCAACCTAATTAAAACATTAATAATTTTTAGGATGTACATAGTAGGTGCATGGTCAGGAGTAAGAGAAGAAATAGAGAGGAACAGATTGAAATGGTAGACAAGAATGGAAACATGGTGGTGGAAAAGTAAGACTTAAGGAAAGTGTTGCGAGAGTACTTTGAGGACATGCAAAATGCTAACTTGACCACGAAGGAGGAGAGAGAGGAAGAACCGAGAACTAGCCAGAAAAGTGTGAGGGACTTAACCTAAAGAGAGGTGGAAATGACAATGAAAAGTATGAAGGTTAGAAAGGCACCAGGAGGTGATGAAGTAAGTATGGAAGTGCTGAGAACAGCAGAAGAGGGCAGAGGCTGTATAGAGTGATATGAGAAATATGGAACGAGGGAAGGGTCCCAGAAGACTGGAAGAGGGGAATAATAGTACTCATCTTCAAGAAAGGAGACAGGAAGAAGTGTGGGAACTACAGGAGAGTCCCCTTGATGAGCCACTGTGCAAATGTGCGTGAAAAAATATTGGAGAAAAGAATTAAAGGAATAGTAGAAGGATTGAGAGAGGAGAAATATGGATTCAGACTAGAAAGGTCAACAGTGGATCTTATTTTTGCTCTCCTACGGCTCCAAGAGTGTCACTATTTAGTACTGAAAAGATCTGCTTATCGTCTTCTTGGACGTTGAAAAACCGTATGACGTTGTGTGCAGAAGAAGAGTATGGAAAGTGCTGTAGAATAAAGGAGTGCAGAATGAGACCGTGAACAGAGTAAGGAATATGTACAACAGTAATATAAGTTGTGTGAAAGTGGGCGAGGAGAAGACAGATTGTATTTGAATTAAAGAAAGGTATGAAACAAGGTAGTGCACTCTCCCCACTACTGTTCATTGTAGTGACGGACAAAATAATGAAAGAAGTGGTAGAAAGAATTGGGGAGGGTAAGATAAAAGTAATGGTGTTTGCATATGACATTATGGTGTGGAATAGTCGGGAGAAAGACATACAGGAGCAGCTGGAGGTTTGAGAAGAAGTGGTGGAGCAGTATGGAATCAGGTTTAATGTGAGGTGAATGAGATGGTGATCAAGACAATGACAAAGGACAGGTCAACTGGTGTGACAATGAGAGGGGAGCAATTGAGGATAGTAAAAAGTTTCAAGTATTTGGGCAATATTGTAGAGGAGAGTGGAAGGAACAGGAGAGAAACAAGGGAGAGAGGAAGATAAGTGGAGGCATTTTTAATAAGTGTGAGAAGCCTGATTTGGAACAGAGATATGCCAGGCAAGTGCAAGGGAGGGTTCTACAATGTCTCTTACCTACAAATATTGACGTACACAGCAGAAACGTGGCTAGTGAATGAACAGGATAAGAGCAGTGTGCAGGTGAAGGAAATTAAATTTCTGAGAAGCAGCATTGGTGAGACAAAATTTGACAGGATGAAAAATGAGAGAGAAAGAGGAATAGTAAAGGAAGAGTCAGTCAAGGACAGGATAGAGAAGGCACGACTAAGGTGGTATGGCCATGTGAGAAGAATGGAGAGAGAAAGGATGCCCAGGAAGATGTTGAATATGGAGGTTGGGGTAGGAGTCCGAGGGCAAGAAAAGGGACAGATGGCTGAAAAGAGTAAGGAGGAGTTTAGAGGAGAGAGGAGAGGACAGGACTGGGCCAAGTGTTACACCCTCTCTATCTACCTCGTAGTAATAGGCCACTGTAAAAAAATAATACGAGGAAGAAAAGGTATAATCTAATGGACATAATAAAATAGAAATAATAAATAAGAAACACGGTGCAGAGAGAATTAGAGTAAATAGTAATTTAATATATTCAAAACAACATATGATAAATAAAGTGGCCTTGACCATCCTAGTAGCAAAAGAAAATAGTAAACATTGATCGCGGGAAAACATTCTTTCAGAATAAACAAAATAGATAATAATACTTGTTTTGCAAGAGGCTTTATGAGCCTAACTAACCAATTACGTACTTGTCCTAACAATGTGGACTGGGTAAACATAAAAACTTTCATTAGTAATATTAAATAGTAATTCTCACATTTTTACTGTAAATGTAAATAAGAATCTAACATTAAGTAAACAGAAAATATACCAGTTGACCCTAAACAAATATACTAGAACTTTTACAAATGCCGTGACGTTACGTCACACGTGAGTTACCCATTACTATCCAAGAATAAAGTCATTAAGTTTATTTGACAAGTTCTCAAAAAAACAATCGACGAATATTTACATTATAAGGTAATGTCCTTTTCACAGTGTCCATAGTCGCCGTCCGTCTTAAATGGCGACGAGTATTGCAGTTTCACTTTGTGGTAGTGGAGATCCATCTTGACGTCGGCAGGTTCTGTAGTCGTTGGTTGATATTAAATCCTGAGTACGGGCGTTCTTGATAGACGAGTTATAAAGAGTTACTCTATTCATGGCGGAGCCAACAAATGGACTATCATAACGGCGGAGCCAAGTAAAGCACTCCTCACGGCGGAGCCAAGTAAAACACTAATCCTGTTCTCTTAGCAGGTTACATGTTATATAGTGATCTAACTGCGTAGCACAAAAGGGGTGGAAAGTTGCCTATTTGGTCGGTGACGTGAAGGGGGAAGGAAATCACGCCATATTCTTGGGAAGTCCAGCGCGGAGGCCTCTGGTAGGTCGCGCCGCTCAAGCCAACGGTTTCTAGTGTCGATTTTTGAATTCTCACCTAACGATTGGTCAGCGACGTCAGAGGTCTGTAGAGAGCTCCGGGCGAGGTCAGCTACGTCATCTTCACCAGGTTCATGGTGATCACAAACATGCGCTCGCCAGTTTCTTTCTTGTCGGTCCGATATACACATCTAGTGCGGGTGCACTCAGCAAGGTTGCCCCACTCGCCGACTTAGGACGTTTTGCAGCCAGCTAGCTTTCTTGGGTGTCCAGGCCAACATATCCAGAGGGTACGTTCGCTAATCGAATTATTTGTAGAAGTTGAAGGAGTATTGTAAAGAAAGATATGGTTTTATTTATGGATTGTTTCTATTAGGAATTACAATAGAGAAGCTTACTATTGTATTTAACTATTTTCTGCCGTTTCTTGGAGCGGGTAGTATGACAGTTCAGCAGCACTGATAGAGATGGGGTTAAGAAGTAGTATTACATCCTTGTAATGTTACACAAGGTGGAGGGAGGGAGGTGGTGGAAGGAAAGGAGGTGGGGTGGAGAGGCTAATGTTACAAACAGACCTAGCCATTGGCTGGAAGCTGTTCATGATGATGATGATGACATAGTAAACATTAGAATAATGTGTACTTGATACAGTCTTGCACTAAGCTATTTGTATTGTAACAGCTTTACAAAGAGATTATGACGTTGTCACAGACATGAAACTAAGGAAGACTGTTTGGACTCACCTAGTCTGGTCCCTTTTGACTGGTCTGCTTCACGACTCTGAAAACACGCGCACTCCGCAACACATCATGTATCCAACTAACAGTCCGTGGCTCGAGATACAACTCCGAGCTAGACTCGAACATGTGAACATCGAAATGCGCAGACCCATATGCGCCAGCGATTGTGTTCTGGTGAAATAAGACCTATCCACCGGCGCGTGATTTGAATAATTACGCGGCCAATCGAGGCTGTTCTCGAAACATGTGCACGCCCCTTCCCCCTGTCCCAACTGTGTTTCCCGCCGTATGTGAACACGTGACAGACTTTGTTTTGTATATAACGGCTGGACTGTGTAGTGATGTCACTCATTTCTCTGCGCTCAATTAGGTGAGGCACTTTGTCTTAGCTTTAGACTTAGTTTATATTTCGACGTATCTAAATTATGTTTGGCTCTTCATGTTCTAAATTTATATGTTTCGGCTTTATTTATTTAAACGTGACTCAGAATTAATTCACTAGAGACTGCAGGATTTGCCTGTCAGCCATTATGGATTACTTGATATTTAAACTCTGTTTCTTTTTGCTGGCCCGCCTTGTCCGCCTCACGGACGGGTTCGGGGTTTATTACGCCGCCATCTTGGGGCGCTAGTTATCTTATTTAAAGTTAAACTTATTGAAATGTTTGGTTTGCTTGTCAAAGTTTTAAGGGTTTAGTCTTTTGTAATAAATGAACTTGTTGTTCAACTCTGGGGCCGCGAGCCCGCGCACTTAGCGCTTCGGCCAAGTTAATAGTTAGATTGATCTAATTTAAATGGTGTCTGTTAAAACTGATTAGGTTGATCTAAGTCATTGATTGTTTGTTAAATTTTCTCTTTTGCGCCTTGTAATGGCAGTTAATAATTATTCAGCGTACTCATGTCGAATTTGTATCGGCATCGATGAGTTGTGTACACCTTTACTATTTATCTTTATTTAACTTTTCTAGTTAGGTTAGTCGCCTTCTGCGTTGAGTCAATTTTATATGTATTTATTTATTATTGTCTTATTGTTTTCTCTCAAAGACTTCGGGTCTTGCCCCATTATTTATTATTTTCTATCAGTCCTTGTTGACTTTTCACTCGACTACTCTTAGTATGTCTCACTCACATTTTTCTACGAGTTGTATGTTATGAATAAAAAAAAAACTCTCTTGTAATCAACCTACCTTTTATTTATAGTGTTATGAACCTATCAAATCAAAGGGGGGGTTACAAGATGCCTTTCTAAATCAATCCCCTTTAGCATACCCTCTTTGATAGACTTATCCTCCTTCACTTCCACCCCCTCCCACTCTCCTCATTTCACCAACTACTTACAAACAAGCAAATAGAAGAGTAAACAATAAGCCATTCGTCACTAGACACAATACAAGTTAAAGAAATAATCTTTTTCAAAGAGCTCGACGTTTTGAGCCCATAAATATTTCAAGCCTGAGCTCGAGTATTTATTTAAAGCTATGCTCAAGCTTATAATACAAGTTTTTGCAGAGCTCTAGTATGCATACTAACTACTGAGTACTACATTTATTTTGATACAATGTTGGGAATATTCCATGCCTTTAAATATTTATGTTCCATCTCTGATTTGAGGAAAGTACATTTTAACTTTACAAGACTATAAAACCTACAAACTAACCTAATATTGGTATTATTCGAATTGTCATAATCTTTTTGTGTGTATTCATTAGAATAATTTTTTTATTGGTAATAAAAGGTATTTGTTAACGGAAGTAAGTAGTGTACTATTCCCTAATGACTTTTAAATATCGCATGTACACATTTAATAGGAGAATTTGATCATTCAATGCTAAATCATGGCAATAAAAATATAATTTTTTATCCTGAGTTCACCAATTTTGATTTTCCTAACAATAAGCCAGATTATTTTTATAATGTTCTAAAAAAACCACAACTGTAATAATGTACTGAGCTAAGGGTTCCGGGTTCGATTCCAGGCATGGTTGAAAAAAATTATCATAGCTGAAATGTGGGTTTACCCTTTCACAGTAATGAATTAATGGCTGGGGACTGGATGTTGTGCCTGTCCTAGTCTTAAGCTAGATTATAAGACATATGGCAGGCCAAGCAAGCTAGTAGTGGAAAATATATGACTTGAATAAAAAACTGACTCAGGCCACAGGCTGAAAATGGTAATGGATGTAAAAAAAATATTTACTCACCTAAACAGGAAAGATTCAAAACAAACTAAAGAATACTGAAATAAAGATTAAACTTGTACCACTGAAGCTAACTTAAACATTCACAGTCAGTGATGTTAGAATTACAGTTATGGAAGGGCTTTCACCAAATAAGTTGATGAAAACCAGGTATACACAGACATAATGTTTAGGGAGGTGCAGAGATAATTTTGGGCCCCTTTGACAAATGAAGGAACATGAATTAACTTTGCCTAGACATAAATCAATATGATAATGTCAAGCACTAAAAACAAAACTATACACTTATAGGTCTACCAGAGTACCAGTACACACAATGAATGAATATTTAGATATGATAAACTTAAAATACACACATATTTTAATTTAAAATTACTTATTTATTGTTACTTCAGACTGGATACTTTTAAGAAACTTAACACTAACTGCTCAGGGGACTCATACTGTGTGTGTGTCTAGGGTTGAGTCATTAAATTACTGACAAAAAAAAAAGACAAACCAAATGACCTTTAATTTATCAAAGCACATGTGTATATAAAAATCCAAGACTAAAGCACACTTCTTGGTTAAAACGACAAGTTTGAAATACTTTATACATAGTCATAAAAAATAAGAATGAGAGCTACATCAGACCAATCACAAAATTATTTATAAAATACAAATAATCATTGCTCAAACCTTCTTTGTGAGAGAGTGGGGACTTATAGAGTATGCTTTTAAAGTAAATGCAAGGGATTAGAGAGGCTTTGCATAAATAGTACAATGCATATATTAGGATACATACAAGATTTATACTTATTGGTAATAATAAGGAAGCTGTTGTAAGGAATGCCGAAATTATATTAGAGTTCAGCAGGTAACTAGACTTTTAGAAGTGAACGCTGAGAAGACTAAGTAGGCCCTACATGATCACAGAGAAAATGCAGATTAAGGATGACAACTATTTAGAGGCTTCTGCGAATAACATAAAATTTGGTAGGATTGATGGGTTCAAATATTTAGGAAAAATTTTAACTAGTATTATTGATATTAAGAAAACTATGCAGTCGTAAAATGAATGCTACTACTCGGACATTAAATTGTTAACATCTCGCCTGTTGTCAAGAAATTAAAACCTAGAATATACAAACCAATAGTTTCTTCGGTTGTTCTTTATGGTTGTGAAACGTGTTATTTCAGCTTTGTGATAAAAAAAAATTTAGTATATTTGAAAACAAAGGACTTAATTAGGAAAATATTTTGTGCAAAAAGGGGTGAAGGTAATGGAGAAGGTTACATAATGATGAGCTATATACCCTGTACTTATTACCAGACATTGTTGGGGTCATCAAACCTTAATCCTAACCTAAGCACGATCATAATGTAAGTGAAACTAAGTAATATATATTGTTACAGAAACGTTTTGTAAAAAAGAGCACATCACATTTAAGAAAAGAGCATTAATTAAATAATTAACTGTTACACAAACATATTAAATATTGAGCATCATGATTTCCCAAAGAGAATCACAGAATCACGCTCTCCAAGTTATGTTACCAGAATGTATTTATTTTAATTGCTATGTCATTCCTAAATTGACGCTCATTTTTATCCTTTGATTTTAGCTATGTATTCATAATACTAATGGTTCCACTTGAAGATATTCTTTGGTTTTTGTATTTTTTCATTTCTAGACATTTTTGGTCTACCTTTACAAAGTTAAATTTTTCCACATTATTGAGAAGTTTTTTTTTATCTATTGGCATAGGACATTTTTAGGCCCACCTTCTCGATTTCTCATCACCTGATTTTTAAATTCCAAATTTTACAACTTTCATATTTATGTGGTTTAATCCTTTCAAAAATTTGGCAAATTTAAATTTTCTTCCATGCTGAAAATTAAGTTTTCTAATTATTTTGGAAAGCTGTCAAGTTACTACCCCTTTCCCCTTTCCCCCTTCCCCCTTCCTTTTCAGTTACCAAACTCCCATTTTGAAATTTTAAGATTCATTTGGTTGGAAAACTGTAATTTTGCTCTGGTAAACATGGAAAATACTGGAGTATTAAAGTAAGTAAATAAATGATAAGCCAGTTAAATGATTTGGATTAGTATGCCATCTATCTTAAACCAGATAGCATGAATAATCTGATAAAAATAAATTAAAATGCACAATATAACATTTTGATGTTTGGCTCCGCTTATGTTTGTGGTTCTGTAAATGCACTATCACTATCCATATCAACGTAATGTTCTGATTTAACGCCGTAACTAACATTGTTTGCAACTACCGTCTCAATAGATATGATGTGTGGAATCTCAGTTAGTTCAACGCCATCAGCCTCCAACAATTTTTGTTTTTTTCCTATTACAATTAAAATCAGCTTGCAATTGTCTCCAAGATTCTCTTTAATGGTATGAAAAATTAAAAGTGAAAAATACCATAGAAATTAAAAAAGTCCCCGATTAATTTTTGTAGTTACTACAATTAATTTCCTAAAGTTCAACAATTTTGTAAACAATAAAGATGACATTAGTGGTTTTTATCTCTGCATCTTAACATCTATCTGGGGAACACACATTTTAATTATACTATTAGAATGGGAATGAGTAAAAGTAAAATTAAATTAAAATTTACCTGAATCTTCAAGGAAGGAGTGTGTGGAAAACATTAAGCCGGGTTTGTAACCCCGATCTTCAGGTCATCGAGAAACCACACTAAATGAGCTTAGCATTTTGTGTACATCCTTACAGTTTTGGGTTGTTTTCAATAGTTTGTGTTGCAGAAAACATGGTAGGCGTGTGCACAAAAGCGGCTGGATAAGCCCAGGCCCCCCGATTTTATGAAAAGGCCCTCTTAGATCTTGGTGGGAAATTTCCTGAAAATACACTATGAATCGGAATTTCCTGAGGTTAGCATAACTATGTAGACAATTACAAATTAAAATGTTTGTTGTTTTTAACTCTAGCTTATATAAATACTCATACATTCTGTGTATGACTTGAAGGCATAGTTTTAGCCCACATGTCACAATCTATTTTTGAGTGCTTGACATTATCTTATTTATTTAGGGTTATGTAATATCTCAAGTTTATTCTTAGATAAACGAGGCCCAAATTATTACTGCCCCCTCATGAATTAAATATATTCATTAATGGGTAAATGGGGCCCCAGAATCTATAAACACTGTGCCTGCACGCCTCTGAAAAACACTTTATTTTCAAGTAATGCAAGTAATTACTGTGTGTAAATGGTTCACTTGGTTTTATTAAAAATAATCTATGAAAACATGATTAGATAACGATAATTTGGAAAATAAAGGGGTGGATGAGCTAAGGGAACAATGGTTCTTTGGGGGCGTTATAGTCAATGTTATGAAATGCTTACAAAAGCTGTTCGTATTTGGAAATAAAACTAGTATGTCAGCTAGTTGACTTTTCATAGTTACAAACGAATCATTTTATTTAAAAAATTATATAATTATTGATACATGAATGTTAGTCTCATAAAGTCCTGACTTTAAAACCTATTGGACAGCCTATAGTATAATCGTGGAAGAAAGCCAGATTTAGAACAAATAATAAAGATTTTTTTTTAGTTGGCAATTTTTTTTAAAAAATATTGTCATTGATAGGTTTTATCAAAATCAAAGTTGCAAAACGTTATTGTGATATCAAAATACCCTTTAAAACTGTCGGATAAGGTTTCAGCTATGAGTATTTTTCCAACACATTTATTGTTTTCACCAAGATGTTCCCATAACCAATACAGGAAAATGCTTTCATATTTTCTTAAATATCACCTTCCACAATCTGTATCCTAAATTTAGTTTAGTGGGACAGGAGTTGTGAATACTTCATTCGGGCATCCTTTCAAAAATTCACATTTCATTAGGTACAGTGTTATTTAATTTATGTAGTCTAGTTGTAGCTCATAATTTTATAGATCAATATTTAAGATTCATATTTATACAAACTACTTGAATATGTGTAATTGAATTGGAACTACATTTTCTAAATTAATTTATTATTTATGTTCATATTCAGTCAATGAAAATTTTTACACATTTAAATGTTTTGTTTTTGCCTAGCCTAGCAGGTCAGCAGACACTATCCACATTCCTTTTATGTCTACTTCCTTCAACCTTCCCCCCCTCCCTCCTACCCCCTACCCACTCATAGATCAATATCTCAACCTGTAGCTCTTTAATTTTATTCCTCGTTCAGGTAGTTCCTCCAGATAGCAGAGAACCATTCAAAAATAATCGTGTTAGAATCAAATTTATTCCTTATTTTATGTTGTGACTATGGGATTTTTTTTAATGGAAATGTCTTAGTTAAATAATTTTGTATTAAAATAGCTTTTAGTTTTTTTTATCGTTTATTTCTGAATCACTATTTAATCTTAACGAACCCATTAAGGATTTATGAGTTTTTTAAGCTCATAATGAAATAAATTATAAGATAGGTTGGTCACTTTATTCTTACACTCTTCAAAAATGCATAACAATATAATATATAATTTTTTATTGTTTTGAAAACATGATTTCCCTAAGAGTCTGCATGGTGTATTTTGTCACTTTTGGGAGCAATGGCTGCACAAGGTAATATCCTCTTAAGAGAGCTATAAAGACAAACGATAGAGCCAACTTATTTTTAGGACTTGTGTACATTTCAAACAAAAGGGCAAAGGGGATACCCTATTGAAGTGTTTATACATTAGATGATGGATAATAAGGTATATAGATGTTGCATATCATGAGAAGTTTTCAATTTTAGGTCATATTTCCACAATTTTGGGGGCATAATGTCATATTTTGATTAAAATTACTTAAATAACTTTATATTTCTAATTTCTATCAAAAACAAAACTTACTTCACATTTTATATTATTTATTATTATTGCTGAAATATTTTACAACCAGATTACTTGTACGAAAGAATCATATCTGGTTTTGCTTGCTCAAAACAGATTCACTATTCCTGACAACTTCAATTAGTCTATACCTGTTTGAGAGAAACCTTTTCTGTAGAAACCTATGTAGTAAGAACTTCGGGGTTGATGTCACTGACTGCTTCGTAAAACAGTCCCCACAGAATTATTTTTATGCTTGTAAAGGCTCCTGGCTATCTTTAGAATGTTTCTGTGAATTAGTTGTGTGCTTATGACCTACTCATTCACTGCAATACAAAACCTGTTCAGTGTAAATTCTATTTGTCCAGATTTTAAGCATGCCCAACGTATGGGAATAAAATAGTGTGAAGTTAAAAGGTTTTATGAAAGAATTTTGTGTGTACAGTACTTTATTACTGATGGATTGATATTTTTCTGTAATATATGTAATGTAAAGCTAATTAATAATTAAAGATTTTTGGCTAATTTCTTTTACTGCAAGTTACTTCTTGATTTGAGTCACATTAAAAAAAATATTCATTATCATTAACATACATTTTTAGGTCATACGTTGGTATTTTCAGGGCATATTTCACGAATTTTAAGGCCAAAAACACCCGAGGCTTAATTAATATACATAAGAATGAACACACAGAACGCACTTATTAATAATAGTGTTAGATATGGCATTGTAATTTATTATAAGTAATTATACATTCAAAATGATGTCACCGACAAGCCTGGGAATACATAAAATATAAAACTTCTAATAAATAATATGCTAATAATAACTTTAAAAGAAACCAAATTGCATAATTGAGTAATACTATTAGATATAATGATCGCTAAATATATGAATTAACAAACACAACTTAGTTGTCTGTTTTCTTCAAAATAACAACATTATTGAAAAGTAAACACAACGCTTTGGGCTCTGGGTAGTATCTGTTGCCAACCTTAGTAAAGAGTGAAGTAACTATGTAAGTAACTAGATACTGTTGGAAACAGTTGGTATCACTACAGCGCCAATACCGAGCTACGGACGCAATCACTCATCTGGTATCTCTACCAATAATTTATCAGTAAGTTTAGATACCACCACCATGAATGTTTGCTCACAATAGTCCTGCAAGTAACATTAGGAAATTCAAAAATTCAGGAAAAACAACATAATTTCTTTATCTTTCCTTAGTTAAAGAGGAAATAGGACAATTCTGATATATTTTATATACTCATTATGATCATATATAAAAAAAATTGATGTTGTTTTCTTTTTACACTTAATGTGTGCATCCAATGCTATGGAATGTCAATAGATTACTGCTCTATAGTTTACTAATGGATCAATCTTGTGCAACTACCTTGCCTCATAGAGACTGACGTCTTTGTGTGTTAAATGTCCAAAATAAATTGTGCTTTAACATGATGTTATAAAATCTTATAAAAAATTCCCCCTTTTTTTTAGATGGAGCTATGGAAAATGTAGACTTTGAAGCTAGTTTTAACAAAGAATATGTGAAACAGAAATTAGAAAATGGCTTAGCTCGAATATGGCAAGATGTCCAATCTCGAATTTCTGTATATTTATTGGGATCTGACTTAGCTTGGTATAAATTTGATGAGTTTCTTCAGGTCCTTGGGATTGTTCATAGGTAAGAATTTTTACTGTGTACACACAAACTGTTAGAAATGAATGTATTTTTTTTAAATGTTTAAACTTTTACAATGTATTTGATTTATAAATAAATTTTGTTTGAGTAGACCTAGAACAAAATAAAATATTTGCATTGATTTTTTTTAGAATCTTCTATAAATTTTCACCAACATTATCTAAAACTAAACAATGTTATTTTCAATAGTCAGTTATAATTAGATCATTTGAAACTACTAAATATTTCTGATCTTTCTTGGAGCAGCTACTGCTGTATTTTATATTTATTGTCTTTTATATATACACACACACACACACACACACAAGGTGGAATTTGAAGTTAGTATGATTATGTGCATAGTTAGGTGAACATATTTAAATTACTTTAAATAAGTTGACAAATGACTCTTGGACACAAGAATTGAACCTGAGACCTGGTTTAGCGCACCAATGTTCTAACACTTAACTATCCAGCATTTGTCCTATGGTCTGGGTTATTCTTCACTCATGGACAGTTTAAGGCATTTGTCTAAGCTTTATTGCACCCTTTGGCACCATAAAAACCAACCCTAAGTCAATCGTGGCTGTGGTTTTAATGTTAAGATCAAGTAGCTGATATTGCCACACATTTATCTTAGACTCAAGCCTTAAACGATAAATAAAGAATGCCCCTGAGCACAGTAAAAACCCTTGATAGCTCAGTGGTAGAGCATTGGTGCACTAAGCCAAAAGCTCTGATTTCAATTTCTGTGTCCAGGAGTAATTTTTCAATTAATTTAGTTTGATTGAAACTTTTTCTTAATGCCCCTTACAATTGTATCTTGTCCAAATTTGTTTAGAATTAAAGCTGTGCTTACATAGCCAGACAGATATACAGATTTTTCTTTATGTACTAATACATCAAATATTTTGGTTGGACATATTTATTATTTAAATTTGTTACTCACTTTGTAAAACAAATGACAGTTTCCTTAAATTACCACTTTAAAATTGTGAGCTATTAGGTGCATTCACTATTTGATTGTACCCAAATTTGATTATTATTCTAAATAATATGCATTGCTTACCCTTAATCACTCCATTCCATTTTTGTATAATTTAAATTAAGATTTAATCTTCTTCGGTGCCCGCCTGGTCCAAGCAAGGCATCACTCTTGTGTTAGACTAGACTCTCAATGACAGGGAGATTGTGTTTCGAATCCCGCTCGAGTGTACTGAGGTTTTTTTCTTCAAAATGGTCTCCCATTCTCCCTCCACACATTTGTGGGTACAGTTCCTCTAAATTCCACCTTCCTCATTGCTAACTCATTTATCGTAATTAGTACATAATATGCATATAACCTGAATAGGTGGTAAGATGTGATGCTAAACAAAAATTAAGCTTTAAACCCAAGGGAACAAATATCATTCTTTGATCTAGGCGATAATTTTTAATTAAAGTAAATAGTTAACGGCCAGTTGGTCATCAATATATTAAATCCTAAACCATTTACCAAAATATGGACCCAAGTAAAGTACATTAATAAAGTTTTGATAATATGTGTTCATTATTGTTTTGTAAAAAAAAAAAATCATTAGATGTATATTAATTAGAAATAATTTATTTATTCATGTAGCAATATTTTTTATGTAACACCATGTGACACTTTATTTTTCAAAACTCAGATTAAGCAAGAATTACAGTCTAATATTTAACATTCAAATGTAGGGTCACTTGCTTCGGTGGCCGCATGGTCTAAGGCATCACTCTAACAATAGACTAGACTACTGATGACAGGAAGATCGTGGTTCAAATCTAGGTTGGTTGTATTGAGAGTGGTTTTTCCTAAATGGTTTTCCACTCTCCCTCCACATAAATGTGGATATATTTACTCTAAATATAATCTACCTCATCCCTAAAATCATTAGCACAATTAATACATAAGTGTATAAAAAATCAAGGGTCCAATATTTAAATAGGGTGCAATTTTTTTTATTTATTAGGTTTAGTTACCCTTCTTTTTGTAATTGCAATTAAAATAGTTGCATTCTACTTTTGCTTAAGGAATTATGTACATGTTTCAAATTGGCTAAGTGTGATAATTTTGTTCTTTTTTATGTGAAAAGAATAAAGTGTACTACATTTTAATTAACATGAAAGTTATTTATAATACTTGTATATGTAAGCCTATTTATTGTATTGAAAAATTTAAAAATAGCACAAGTGAACACATATCATTTTCAAGTGTCATTGCTGAAAATTATTAATCTAATATTGGAAATAAACCAAACTTTGGCAATAAATGGTCAGCATAGTCCTGAATTGCCAAATAATATATTGGCCCAGCCTTACTATTATTTTGACTAATTACATGTATAGTGTGTATTGTTGTACTTTTTGTATTCTATTTTATTTTGTTAGTTGACTTCTTTGATTTAGATTAATGGAAGTTGGGGAGGAATTTTGTGGAAGCAAGTCCACTGACCTTCAAAACTCAATCAGGACACAAAGTATGAATTATTTCATAAACTATCATCAAAGCCGCCTTGATGAACTACGTATATTTCTGGAAAATGAGGGATGGGAAATCTGCCCAGTGAAACCCAATTTCACAATATTGCGGTTGCAGGTATGCAGAAATATTCCATTTATTGTAAATTATGTTTGGTGATATATTTGTAAAGAATATTTTAACATTCACCCAAGGTTTTGTTACATCATTTCTGAACATTTATTTATGTTTGTTGAAGTGTACAGCTTGTTTAAAAGGTACATTGACTTTGAGTTGGGAAGGGAAGCACCTATTTCTGACAAGGGAGGGTAATTTTAAACTTTTTTTTGTCCATTCTAGTGCATTGGGGTAGTTTTAAACTGAATAGAATTTTTTTTTTTTTTTT
>CABFWB010000954.1:27433-41730 GCA_902151455.1 Timema bartmani
ATGTTCATAAATGAAATTTAATCAAAATCGTTAGAGCCGATTTTGAGAAAATCGACTTTTTCTCTTTTTGCCCTTCAGTAAACTACCCTTAATTTTAGGGGTAGATATCCAATTCCAAAAACCCCTCGGGGCAACCCTATGAAAACCCTAGATATCAAGTTTCAGCTCAATCGGTAAAATAGTTTAGGCTCCAGTTGGAGGTACAGACAGACAGACAGACAGACAGACAGACAGACGGAAATTCAAAAACCACTTTTTCGGATTCAGGAAGTCATGAAACGTCAAAATTCATCAAAATCTCGAGTTCGATTTTTTTGACGATCACCATACTTTCTCTACCTGTAAGATAGAGAGAAAGTAAAAATAATTAAATACAGTTATGCCTTAGGATTTATTAGTTTTACAAAAATACAGTGGAATCTGGATAATTCGAATTTGAAGGGACCAGGAGAAAATTCAAATGATCCAAAAATTCAAATTAAATACATTTCTTAAAAGGATTTGAAAAGAAACACAGTTAAGTTTGCAACCAAGCTCAACATTTTTTGTTTGTTTTTCAAAAATGTTGAAAGTGTGTTAGGGAGAATTCCGAAGGCTTTTGCAATTTCTGATTTCTTTTTAAGTCCCTTTTCCAGTTCCTTTATCACCACTACTTTTTCGGCCAAAGTTAATGATTTATAGGACTGTGGCTTGGACAGTCGGTACTGGGCAAAACATTCGAACTAAAGACGATTTCGAATTACGGAAGTTTGAATTAGTCAGGTTCCACTGTACTATTAATGGTTTGATAAAATTTTCCAAATAGTGTGTTCATCCCATGATACTAGAGCTATCAGCAAACTATTTTCCAAATGAAGGTATTTTTCAAATCCATTCTGTTCAACTCTATATTCTATTTCATTCATAGTGTTGTCTAGAAACTCATATATTTTTCTATAGTATGCTTTAGTTCATTAAAAATCGTGACTAGAAGGAAGACTTTGGTTCTTTTCTAACCTTTTGGAAGGTTTTTTTTAAAAAATTATTTCATAACTTCGTCAAAGGAAAGCAAGTACTTCTAGATGGTTTTTCCAACTAAATTGGCAAATCAAGATTTTTAGGTGAACAATAAACTGAACATACTATTTGTTGAGTAATCAAATATTTTGTGAATAATATAAAGGATACAATTATTTGTAAATTTGCATTTAACAGGTACTAAGATGGGATGGGGGTGGTGGTGGGGGAGTAATTTTCTTTTATATTATTGTAATTTTTAATTACATTTGAAATAGATTCACTAAAATTCACCATCCTCATCAAATTTGAAGATGGGAGTAATAATAATAATCTTTAACAAATTTGATTTATTTTTATTGTTTTATTCTTATACAAGTTATATGTAATTTCCTTCAAATGTATATTTTATCTTAGAAATTTACAACATCTAGTTTGTTAACATTATGTATCATATTAGTGTAGTTTATGTATCTAAATATATAGATATTAAATAACATAGGTTTCTACAAAGTTTACATACTTTATTTGTTTAGCCAATACTTTTCTTGTTTGAAATTATTTTTTGTTTCATCAATGACTAGTTGAAGTATTTTAGTTCCTCATTATTAAAAATTGTGTTGAAGATAGGTCCACTTTTAAAATGTGAAGTGAAGCTTTTGTGTTGTTTTAAACCAGTAAATATTATAATTTCTCAAAATATTGTAATGTCTAACAGGCATTCCAAACCTACATCTAAGAAGAATATTCATGTAGAACTTCTTAAGGCTCCAATTTTAACAAATACTGCATTAACAGTTCTTCGCCAATGTGGGAAATATCTTCAGATGAGTCATCTACTTCGTCCTATTGCTTGTGATGTGATCACATGCATGAGTCAGCTTTTTGAGTACTATCTTTACACAGTATACTCATTTTTTGCAAATGATCTTGTAAGTATAGTTCTTTAAAAACACATTTTCTTAATTAATTGGTACTTGTATAATATATTTAAAAACCCTTTTTATTCATACACAGTTTAACACACTCTTTTATGGCACAAATATTTTTAAAAATTTTAAAATGTTTAATATTATTCTTGCAGTTAAATTAAATTGATAATGTAATACATTGATAGATTAGATACACCCAAATTAATTTAATGATAATAACCATTACAGATAGCCATAGATACAGGAACATTTTATTTTCAACTTAAGGATGTTCAAGAGGTCCATTTTAGATTCACATTATGTCAACCAAATATCATAATTTTATATTTAGAGAGCTTCCCCCACTACTCTTTTGGACCAAATGACCCTTTTGCTCACCATTATTAACGTAGGAAGCCCACGGCTCCTTGACTAGTGAGGACTTTGTTGTTATTCACTGCAGAGGCTTATTGGTTGTACGAGATGTTACCGAATACTAGTGATAGATTTTAATGAAGCCTTTTTTTTTTTTTACACAACAGTAGTTTTACTGATGGAGGGGAGGAAAGTAACAACCATTCACACTTCCCCTACCAAACCTGAGCTCACTTACAACTTTGGACTTTTTTTTTTTAAGCTCATTGTGTGATAAAACAAACTAAGTGATATGTCAGAAGTGAAAATGTTTTACCTTGATCATTTACTCAAACAAGTGACTGCAATTTCGAGCTCACTTTGAATCAAGCACTGATAACAACTATTTTCAGCTTTTTCTTAGATAAATCATATATTATTTACTTTAAAAAAATCAGTTTAAATTGGACTAGATATACTAGCTAAAATGTCCAGCGCCAGATTCAGAATAGGGGAATTTGAATTATAATTAATGTACTTTTAATTTTCTCCATATCTTGCTACTGGTCCAGCATATATGCATTTTAGTTACGCTAATGGGTCTAGGACGAATAAAGTTAGATGTAGAGGAATTGTACCCGTATTTGTGTGAGGTGAGAGTGGGAAACCATTAAGAGAGAACCAGCATCAGTATAGCAAACCGTTATTCATTCCTTGACCTTCCTTTCATCAGCAAACTAGACAACATGAAATTGATATTTAGTACGTGTGCCTATCGGCATTGGTACATACACTCTTAACAACCATGAAATCCGCTTTGGTAGTTGCATGGTCTAACGCGTTACTCTTGTGGCATGCTTGATTGCCAGTGACTGAAAGCCTGGGGATCGAATCCCAGTCGTGTGTACTGAGGATTTTTTTTCCTTAATGGTTTTCCACTTTTCCTCCACCCAAATTTGGGTACACTTCCTCTCAAATTAATCTTAATTAATACTATTCCATTTGCGTATATAGCCAAACTATAAGGGAAAAACTTTTGAAAATCACAAAAATAAAATAGTATGAATCACATGCTATCATCTAGCTACTGTCCCAATGATTTTGCTCAACAGCATCAAACACATAACCCACATAGGTGGCCGCATGTTCTAAAGTGCTACTCTCACAATAGACTATACTGCAGATGATGGGGAGATTGTGCTTCAATCCCGTTCGGGTGTACTAAGAGTTGTTTTTCCTAAATTATTTTTTCACTCTCTCCATGCAAATTTGGGTACACTTCCTCTAAATTCATTCATCCTCATCCATACACCATTAGTGTAATTAGTACAGAAGCATATAACTCGAATGGGTAGTTGTGGCGCTAAACAATAAAAAAAAATATCAACATTACCTACCAACAAAATTATTGATAGGCCTACATATAATTAATTTACATTAGTCCAATATTGAGGCTGAGAGCCATGGAGTACATTATCTTTCATATTAAGTCCTTCAATGATAACTTTAGCTGCTTAGTCAAAGAATTATCAGGTCAATCAGTTGTGAATACTGATAAATCATAAACTATGTGTATCCTCTGGGTTCCTCTTTTACAGTGATGACTTGACATCTGGATGGCTGGTTGTTAAATTTATTTAGGAATTAAGCTTTTGTGACCCGTCTCAGTGGCGTAGTTAGCTAATGCGCTTTTCGTGTTGAGCTAGACTGCCGAGGACGGGGAGCTCAAGGTTTGAATCGTGTTCGGGTGAACTGGGGGTGGTTTTTCCTAAATGGTTTTCCACTCCCCATCTACGCAAATGTGGGCTCACTTCCTCTAAATTCAACCTTCCTAATTCCTAGTCCATTAGCCTAATTAGTACTTATGCGTATAACCTAAACGGGTAGTAAGATGCGATGCTAAATAAATAAATAAATAATCTTTTGTGGAAATTGTGTGCTTGTGTTATAAGTTCATAAATTGCATGTTAAATACCGCTAGTAAAATAAATTATAGATTTCCCTGGTTGACTGCATCACATAATGAGATTATTCAAAACCGAAGTCTTGCTCCCTTTTCATGGTCGGTTAAATTTACCTTTCAAAGTCCATCAAAACAATTCATGATGGTGCAAACCACCTCATTCTACCTAGGTACAACAATTTTATGTAACATTTTCAAAGCAATACTTTGAAGTTTTAGTTTACATTGATAGATGGTTATTTTTTTAGTTTATATTAATCTCTTTTCTCACACTCCAAAACCCAATAGATTTGTATGTTTTTTACTCACATTTGCATGCATTTGTTTAGTTTATTTATAATTTATGTACTGATTTAGCTCATGTGGTAATAAAGTGAATCTTTCATTATCCTTAAAACATTAGACTTAAAAATAATTAAAGCTTTTGAACATGTGACAGCTATATTATATGGGAAAACCCTCCACAGGCTTACATAGACTTAAGATAATATTTAATATACATTGTTTCTTTCAAACAGTTTTGCTTTAAAGGAATTTACATTAATGTTTATATTAGTAAATTATTCATAAGGTTCTTTCTATTTAGGTTAGCTTGAATATCAGTGTATGAGTGTCTGGCTTACTAAGATTCAAATATAAAAAGAGAAGTCAAGATACAAATCTACTCTACTTTTATATAATTTATATTTTCTTTCCCTCTTATTTAGTTTTTAATAATCCATAGGTTAATTAATCTGCTAACCAAATCATGATTAAAATGAGTTTAGCTATTAAGTAATGAGTTTAACTCCTAAGTAATATATTTTGTAATAAACTTATTTTCATTATGTTTCTATGTTTCAGCCAGTGTCATGTCATTCCATGTTCAATTTAAAACTGCAGGCTACATTGAAGAGAATAAAAGACAAACTAATTCTTTCAGATCAAGATCAAGAACAGAAACCATCTGAAATAAATAAAAGAAAGGTATGAGTTTCTTAAGTTCATTTTAAAACATTCTCCTTTAATTCATGTTATGTAACTATACTTTTACCTTAAGCTTTGCTATGGTTGACTTTTTAACATGAATTTTAGTACAAATACTCGATTGGACACCAAAAAAAGTACAAAGAACATAGTTTTTATTTTAACCAATTAAATTTTACATGAACAAAAACTAGTGAAAATGTTATTTATTAAATATTGCAATTTAATTATTTTTAATGACAGATGATTAAATAACCTATGTCCTCTAGTTTCAAAGGAGAATAAAAAATCTCTTCAAATTTTTTCAACTTTTTAAACTCATCATTAAATCATTGTTTTGAAACCTAGCTTGTTACAAAATTCATTCAAATAGTCACAAAAAAAATATATATATATATACATACATTCAGCTACTACATATATACTTTTTATGACCTTAACTATTTACATGTGATTAACTTTAAAAAATCACACAATATTGAATTACATTATCAGCCATAATTAATCTAAATATATCTGTAAAACTTTAGGTTGTATGCATTTGTACTAATTTTCACTACTGTGTAAGGAATGAGGAAGGTTGAATTTAGAGAAAATGTATCTGCATTTACATTGAGGGAGAGTGGAGAATCAAACCACAATTAGTACATATGACCGGGAGAGTGACACTTTAGACGATTTGACCACTGAAGCAAGTCAAGCTGATTTTATTTTAAATTTTCCATTCTATGAACTTTTACCCATAACTCTTTCATATTAGATAAATCCTGAACATATTTTATAAAAATAAAAGATAACTTTATAATCCACTAAAGTTTGGTTTACAAGAAAATTTGTTCATGGTCATATATTAAATAAATTTGAATAATATGCTAAGTTAAATAAGAAACATAGGCTCCTTGTTTATTTAATTAATTTCTTGATTCTCTTTTTATATATTCAGCATATTAGTTGTGTACATTATATACATGAAACCATTTCCCTGGCTAGATAAGCATTAGATGTTAAGGATTCTCAACCACATTAAAGGCGCATTGCCAAATAGAAAAACTATTGCTTAGGAGGGCTAAGAATTAGATGTTAAGGGTTCTCAACCTTGCTAAAGTCCCAGTGTCAAAACCAAAAGCAATTTTGAACACCAAAGACTTTAAAAAATTTGTCTCTTCCAAAGGATTATTTTCGGGTCTTAAGAAGGGTGGACTAAGAACAAAATTTGACCTTCATATAGTCACAAAACAAAATTAATTGTGCTTTATGTATAATAATATTGAAAATGAAGGGTCCCTATGAAATTTATTGCATATCAATAAAATCTTCCTTTGCCAATTTTCATGAAAAATGCAGAATTTTAGGAACAATAGAGTTAAATTTTCATATCATTTCAGCACTTAAGTAAAATAATCGAAAATAAAGGTTGTTCATATTTAGCTAAAATTAGCCTTTGTCAATTTTCATGAAAAATGCAGAATTTTAGGAATAGTGGAGGTTAATATTCATATCATTGTTAGCACTTAAGCAAAATAATTGAAATAAAGGTTGTTAATATTCCGCAAGAATTAGTAAGGGTAATTTGTTTCACCATGTGATCACAAATACTTTGATTGTCTTGATTGTCTTATGCATAAAAAGAACTAAATTAAAGTTTATTTGAAATTTAATTACATGCCCTGTCCAATTATGTACCTGGTAGGCCTTTTACAGGAAAACATACTAAAGTTAATGAATCTAACAACCTTTAATTGAAGAATAAGTTTTTTAGATATATTTTAAGTATTTTTTTAAAGAACAATTTATCTCATGTTTTATTTAGTATACTAGCAATGCGAACACATTTGTGGAATATCTTAACATTGATGAGCAGTGTTTTTCCTCACTTGATAAGAAAGGACTGATTATATTATAACTGCCCTAAAATAAAGTTGCATTAAATTATCAAGGAAATCAATTGTGCATAGTTTTAAATACATTTGAAAGCTAATGATGAAGAAGTTTATTTGGTGATAGCTTTGCAATCATTCACTTAGAGTCTGCTAAGTGTTGGTAAATCACTTTTCATATTGACAAAACTAGAATGGTCAAACTACCTGATTGAAAAATTGTAAATTTATTAATATAATTCAGGGCTGCCACATAGCTGGAAAACTGGGAAAATACAGGGAATTTTGTATGTCTGGAATACCCCAGGAAAACACAGGGACTATAATTAATATATTAATTAATTTAAATTAGTTGAAAATGTCACCGGGACACAGGAATTGATCCAGGGAGCTTGAACTTAGTGTTCCACCACTGAGCTATCCAAGAATCTTTCCATATTCACTGTATTTCTTCACTCATAGCTTAAGGCTTAGTCTGTAATGAACATGTGGAATTGTCTTCTACATAATACTAACCAATAGTATCGGAAGCTATCAGATACCACATCCAAATGCGACTTGGGAGGGCTGCTATGCTGTCGAGCATACAATATAAGATTGCAATTAAAGCGAAATTTCAATGGATATTAACACCCAGGCTGCAAATCATTGCAATTACGCCACTGTCCCATGGAGGTTAAATTAGTTCAAAAATGACCCCGGGACACAGGAATAAAAACCAGGATCGTTGGCTTAGCTTAGGTTGGTGGGATCGATTTCCATGTCCATATGTCGTTTTTCAACTAATTTAAACTAATTGAATGGTGGTCTTCGTCATACGTTCTTTGCTGTAATTGCAATTGTTTGCAGCCTGTTTGTTGAAATACATTGACATATTGCTTAAGTTACAGTCTTGTAAAAAAAAATCCTTCTTCTCAATCAAGATATTTTACACTTTTCACCTTTCTCAGCTCTACTCCTTTCAAATTGATAGCTTTATTAGGCCTTATCGTCTTCCTTGTCATTACCATCACTTCAAATTTCTCCATGCTTAATTCTATTTTACANTGTAAAGATCATCAGAAAACATCATGGGTTTAATTTTTTCCTACCAGAGTTTCCTTGCCACTTTATTCATGAACATTTCCATTACCATTACAAATAGCATCTTTTATTTGGAACCACGCAATCCACCCCTTCTCCATCTAAACACAACTCATGATATATTCATATATACCCTCCACTATAATTAAATATTTTCGTTCCACTTTCGTCTCCTCCATCACTTTCTGACTTTATTTCAATCCACATTATCAAATGCCTTCTATACATCCATAAATATCAAAACAGAGTTCTTCTCAAATTCATACTTTCTTTCTATTAGTTGTTGTAAAGCAAAGTTCAAGTTTATTTTAGACCTCTGTTTTCTAAATTTGTACTGTTACTTTTACCACCTTCCTTTCATTTTCTTTCTTATTCTCTTTTCCAGTATCTTAAAATATATTTTTGTAAAGTGGCACATCAGCGATATTCCTCTATAGTTCATACACCTCTTCTGGTCTCCTTTTTAAAAAATTGGTATTATAATCAGTAGCGTCTCGTGACGAAAACTCTTAGGCAAGCTGGGAAGGGGGTTTGGAAGGGGTCTAGGGTCCCCCTACGATTTTTTAAAAGTATTATATGCTTCAAGGAGCTATTTGGAGTTTTTTTTTATAATTGTGGGTTTGGGCGTCCTTTTGTACCGTGGTTTACACAAGACACACTAGAAGCTATAGTGCATATCCAGAGGATGTGGGTTAGGGAGAGGGGGATTAACAAATCTTGCTTCCCTTTATTTCAACAAGTGAGGCGAAATTCCCCCTGTGTCCCCCAGCCCGGTTCCGCCTCGCCTAAAGCTGACAATTTTTACATTAAGTATACATAAAAACATATTTATAATTAAATGTAAACCAACTATATTGTGTGTTAATTAACTATGTTAAATATACATATAAGTAATAAAAAATATGTATTTAAAAAAATCACCTTTAATGCAACCTGCGGCTTATTTAGTGTATTTGATTATTTTTATATAAGTATATCTTTTTACTCACCGTATTTTTTTCTAGTGTTTGTAAATAAAGTCCATCCTCCTCTCCTTTTTTACAAACTCTGCTATTACTCTTTCATGGAAGTCTACTCCTTGCTTCAATTTAAAAAGCAGACCCTTTTCAATCGAAAGTAGTGCCAAACCAGAAAGTCTATTTTGTCCCATAGTGTTTCTGGAATATGTTTTTATTCTTTTCAATGTTGAAAATGATCTCTCAACTGATGATGTTGTAGCCGGGATTGTTGCCACAAGTTCACACAGTTTTTTAAACTCCTGTAATGCTTCATCTAGACTATTTTCACTGATATACTTAACCATATCAACTACAGTTTTATTTTTTATTGCTTCCCTAGAGTAAACCACGTTGAGTTCGGAACGCAATCTGCTTGTGTCAAAATATTTTCCATAGTTTCCAATCAAAGAATTTATTTGTTCATTAGGAAATGATTGTTTGTATTCATTAAATTTTGATGAATTTAACAGTTCGAAAAATTTTAGATTGTTAATTTTCTCAAAGCGTGTTTGTATTTGCATGGCAATGTTATCAATTACTTCACAATGAACTTGTCTTAATTTCAATTTAGGATCTTGATTTAAATTACGTTTACGTCCACTTCTGTCTGGATCTAGTCCCATTTGTAGTGTTTTGGAATAAATGTCATCAGATATTAGCCTAAGATTTGACAAACTCTTTTTAGTTTCTTCAACCTCAGTTTTACAGAAAACGATGTCCATTTGTTTTGTTTGCAAAATTTTGAAAAGATGCTCAGTGTGGTCAAAAATCTGTGTGAATAAAATTAGCAAATACATGCTCTGAACATCTTCTAGAAAGTGGACGAACCCTTTAGCAACAGAAATAGTTTCACTATCCCATTCTTGTGGGTACTCTATTATTGTTTCAAACATTTCTATCAGGCTTTCCCGATGGTTCATCACAGTATGTACAAGTCTTTCACTATAGTTCCATCGAGTTGGTTAAACACTGGGTAGTCTTTTTCTAACAATTTTATCTAAGAATGAAGTTCGCTTACTAGAATGGGAAAAAAATGATGCAAGTCCACTTAATGTACTAAAAAACACCTTACACTCACTAATATTATTTACTGATTGAGTTAAAACAAGGTTAAGGACATGAGCTAAACAATGAACAAACAATGCACTTGGAAATGTATCGCGAACAAGTTTCTGAGTACCATTTATTTCCCCAGACATTACTGCAGCCCCATCATAGCATTGTGCAACAAGCTTGTCCCCACACCCTACATCTCTCACTACCTGTTTAACATGATTAGCCAAAGCAGTGGCAGATCTGTTAGCAGAAACGTCTGTGAAACCAAAAAATCGTTCCATAATTTCACCATCAGAGGACACATATCGAAACATAGTCGATAGTTGTGAAAGTTTTGAGATGTCTGATGTTTCATCTAATAAAATAGACACAAATTTTGCATTTTGAATTTCTTTTATGATTTCATTTATTAAAACAGTTTTAATTGATTCAATGAGGTCATTTTGTATTCCAGCTGATAGCCCAGTGAATACAGTAGACGATTCTAAATGCTGAGCTAAAATTGAATCGTAATCAGAAATCAATTTTAGAAGCTCAACATAGTTTCCCTTATTCTTAGAATTAAATGACTCATCATGACCACGAAATGCCAGTTCTTGAGTGCTTAAATAACATACAGCGTCTATTAGGCGCTTCAAAACTTCACGATTTTTTTTTACCCTAACATTGTGTTGTTCAATGCTAATTTTTTTATGTATGTCCAGAGAAAGATCTACCCTATTTTTTCCAAATTCTTTTAAGGTAATAAATGCATTTATATGTGATTCTGATCTTTCGTGCCTTTGAACTGCATTGCAAAGATTGTTTAGATCATTGTAGCCACTCTTTGTCCACGTAGTTTTGTCCGTTTTGGCAAACAGCAAACAAGGCCAACAGTACAATTTATTTTCTGAACCACACCCAGTTAGCCAAGAATGCTTTGAATAAATGTTTTTATTAAAATGCCTAATAAAGCCATCCTTTTTTCTTAATGTGGTTATATTTAACTTAGGAATGGATCTTCCAATACTCATTATTTCGACACGTTCTTCAAAACTTCTTACGGCTAAAGATGTATGTTTTATACTACAAATAACGCACTTGCACTTATTACTAGAGCTGCTCACTCCACTAACTTCACTCATTATTGTATTATTATATGTATATAAAACATTAACTTTCGTTTGTTAGCTTTCACTGACACACGTCAAAACAAAAGCACTCGTTGCAACAAACTTCACAAAATTTCCTGGTCTAAAGATTTACTAAGAACTACATAGCGGCGTTGAAAAAGAGATTAAAAAACACAAAAAGGGTGGAATTGACAGGCGGCATTGACAAACAACCACTACCTATTAATTTCCTAGTCTAAATGACTTCTGTGTTATTAAAGGGGAAGTGAGGGGTATGCGATGGTATCTTTCAGTTTCTTCGGTTATAGTCGTTAACCTTTGGGTATAGCTTCGGTTGTTGAAAAGTCACAACTTGGTTGCTTGCATTCTTGCCGGAGTCCCACAGCTCTTCTCCTTCTTCCCCTCCGAGATATATGACGTCACAAATAAGAAATACGCTAGTTAGAGCTATGGGGTGAAAGACTGAAAAATATAGACTTTCAACCAAGATATGATGGACTAGTGCATGTCTTGCATGCATGTTACGGTCACTGGCATGTGCGGAAAAATTTATTTTAAACACAATGATGGTTGAAGAATATTTTATAATTAATAATAATAATAATAATAATAATAATAATAATAATAATAATAATAATAATAATAATAATAATAATAATAATAATAATGAAGATGATGAAGATGATGATGATGATGATGATGATGATGATGATGATGATGATGGTGATGATGGTGATGATGATGATGATGATGATGGGGGTGGTGATGATGATGATGATGATGGGGGTGGTGATGATAATTCTTCAAGCAAAGGCTAACAGTGCTTGCCTTGCTTGCCCTGACGCTACGCCACTGATTATAATTCCCTTCTTCCATTCTACGATACCGTGTTCTCCTATAGCACTCTCAGCATCCTGTATAACAATTGTATTCCTGCTTTTCCAGCAGCTCATATTACTTCCACAGTTAGTTCGTCCACACCTGGTGCTTTTCCCAGTTTCTTCTTCTTAATGCATCCTCCACGTTTTTCCATGTGGAACCCATTCTTTCCTATTCTGCTGATTCTTCATGCTCCTCTTTTTCACTCTCACCCCTTTCCTCTTCCGGTTTAATATCCGCACCATAATTTTGTTTCTTAGTCTACTGTCTTCAGTGTTCTACCTTCATCGTTATTCCTTCTTCATCCATCATTTTAACTTCTTGTCTTATTTCTCTTCTTCTGTTTCTTATTTGAATATATAGCACCTTACTCCCTTCCATATCCCTTTCCCAGCATCTCTGTCCATTTTTTCATTCAACCGTTCTTAGCTTCCTGTACCACCCGCGTTGATCTTTTATTCTTCTCCCTATACTCTTCCTTTGTTTCCTCAACCCTACTCTAAAAACTCCATCTGAATGCTTTGTTAATCTCCACTGCTTCCTTCACTCTTTTGTTCCGCCATTGTATTTCCTTCCGCTTCTTCTTATCACTTGTCCTCCCACATACCTCCTCTGCAGCTCTCACCAAACTTTTCTTAAACCTTTACCATTCTACCTCTACACTTTGCATCTCATACTTGGGCAAAAAGTTTCTTGCCTTTCCTTAAGTACAGTTCACTATATACTTCATTTTTAAGCCTCCGCACCCTTCTCCATCTTTCTTGCTTACCTTTTTTTCTTGTACATTCTCATCCTACTGTCTGCCACCAGCAACCTATGGTCACTATCGAAAGCCACACTTTTAATCACCTTAATGTTTACTGTCTGCCTTTTCATTTCCTTGTCCTAAGGAAAGTAATCTCTTACATACCTTTAAATCCTATTCAATCTGTATCAAGTAAGTTTATGGCTTTACCTCTTTTCTTCTTGAACTAACTTTTTGCCACCCTCATTCCATTCTAGGCACACAGTTTCAATAGCCTTAGACCTTCCTCATTTCTCTTTCCCCCATTTGTCATGTCAAAGCACTTCCTTGAAACCTTCTTTCTCCTTCCCCACTTGGACATTAAGGTATCCCATAACCAGTTGCTTTTCATGTAATGTAATGGTTCAAAATGTTCTATGCTCTGCATACATGTAACAAATACTAGTGTAGTTCCATTTAGCTATTCATTTAATATATTCTGGACTGTGATGGGTCATTCGTTAGCTTGAAATCATGTTAGTTTTTCACCTTTGTAGTTATCCTTACACACAAATGTCAACCGGAGTAGAACTGAACCAAGCTGAAAGCTTGTATGGACTTGCAGAAAGAGTTGTAGCAGTAGAATCTCTCGTGTTTTTAGCCAAGCAATTCAAGTTTTTGCAAAGCTACTTGGAGCATCTAATACCACATAATTCTCCTGTCACTGGGAACTCTGCACCACTTCATCATTTTTATTCACAGGTGATGAGCCTCTTTAAAAATAAATATTTAATTTTAAACACTATAGCTTATGAAAATTTTGGTCGTTCGACAATTAATTTCCCTATTATTTTTTAAATTGAGTTTTTAAACTCATCAGCATTATTTATATACCGTATTTACCCGAATATAAGACGACTCAAAAATAAGACAATACCTATTTTGAGAACTTGAAATTGGGGGAAAATCTTTTTATTAATTTTTAGAGTAGTTAATATTTAGTCACTAACAATAAAAATTTAAATAATACAATCACATCAATATTATTCATATACTGTATATTGATTAAATTTTTATTGCTGCAATGCATATTTTATTCCGAGTAACATCATTATCACATGAATAAATCAATTATTATTACTATTATTACTATTATGATATTATAAAATATTAAGTTTTAATATAAAACGAATTTAAAACACAACAAAAAACTTTGTCAGTCATCATCCCCTTCACTTGTTGCGTCGTCATCGCTTTCACTTGATTCACGTACATCATCATCATCACCACTTGATTCACGTCCATCCTCCTCACTCGAACTCAGATAGTCTTCTGTTCCATCCAAACTGTTGCTTACACAGCACTTCTTGAACGCTTT